>JACEFZ010010764.1:0-30679 GCA_014155875.1 Cepaea nemoralis | reverse complement strand
ACATACACCATTTAGCCGATCCTTTCTGCGCCACGTGGCATATTGTGTTCTACGCTTGATTCCATAGACCAATCTGCACTTTGTGGGTGATGGTGTATTGTGTTCTAACCTTGATTCCATAGACCAGTAGGTACTGTGTGAGTGATGGTGTATTGTGTTCTAACCTTGATTTCATAGACCAGTCTGCACTTTGTGGGTGATGGTGTATTGTGCTCTAACCTTGATTCCATAGACCAGTCTGCACTTTGTGGGCGATGGTGTATTGTGTTCTAACCTTGATTCCATAGACCATTCTTGCACTTTGTGGGCGATGGTGTATTGTATTCTAACCTTGATTCCATAGACCAGTCTGCTCTTTGTGGGTCGTTGTGTATTGCGTTCTAGACTTGATTTCATAAACAAGCCTGCACTCTGTGGGTGATGTTGATTTGTGTTCTAACCTTGATTCCCTAGCACAGTCTGCACTCTGTGGGTGATGATGTATTGTGTTCTACCCTGGATTCCATAGACCAGTCAGCACACTGTGGGTGATGCGGTCAGTTTTCTGGCGACCGCATTAACTTCACAGAATATTTAATCGTACCCGTTTTAGATCTGGTTGACCTGGCAACCAGTATTAATTATCCAACAAAGTATCACGTGACAAGGATTAGACTACGTTGCCGCCGGACAGGCGGGGAGGTGCATCATTATCTGTTGTACATGTGAAGTAACCTGCTTGTTAAATCAAGATGTGGTTGTTGTTTCGTAAACACAGATTGGCTTCTTTACTATAATCATGGATGAAGCAGGTGATTTTTAAAGAATATACAGTACATATCTCTTTAGCTGAGGGTATTTAACAAAGTTATTTGGGCAGTTATATCACTATTAACGTCATGTCTGATAACCGGTGTTTGTGTTGATTCATTCAGTTTGTCGGCGAAAGCAGCAGTCGTCATGTCTACAGCAGTATGTTTCCGTAACGGTTGATGTTACCTGTGGCGACTGTTTATTCTTGTAAATTTTACATAGAGAGTAGCCATTTACATAACACGAGCACAGATAGAACCTTGGATCGAGACGCGTACAATGCCAACATTCTATAAGATCTCTACATGGAAAACATCGGGCTCATGCACGGCAGTGTGGTGGGAACTAAACTACTTTGATCATAGGATGGGGCCTTATGTAAAAACCTTAAAAGAGTTATATAAATTACAATACCCATGCCATTCTCTTATAACGTGTCAATATTGTATTTATGGATGTCAAGAGTGTTCAGCACGTGACATCACGGTGCAGACAAACACGGTGAGGTCATAAGGACAGTTTAAACATGACAGCTCCACTTTTGACTTGCACCAACAAGAAGCAGCGTTTTTTTTGTTTTTTTGTTATGTGTATTGTTTTTTATCAGTGAAGGGGTGAAACCTATAGAAATCCAACAACGAATGAAGGTCCAGTATGGCGATGCATGCCTGTTAGTCCAGCAAGTGTATGAGTGGAGGAGGAAGTTTACAAACTGCGAGCCTTGTGTGACAGACTGTTCACGACCGGGTCAGGCAGACCGAGTAGTGACCTCAGAGTGGTTACAAATGCGACCGAAATCCTTTTTTTCTACAGGAATCCAAGCATATTATCAGCTCTGTGGAACTTTCATTGAACGCAGTGATTGATTGATTGATTGATTGATTTAGGAACCGACATCACAGCATTCAGGACATTCCCATAAGCGCTCCGTCCCCATCCTCAGCAGCCAGCGAAGAGTTCCAACACTAATAGTTCCAGTAGCAATCTGATTATATGTCCGTCTCGCCATGATGCATTTGTTCTTTACTTTTTAAAAATATATTCACCAACAAAATTAAAACGTCACAGCGGTGAGAGCTGGAAGGCTGGTCAAATGGAACAAAGACTGGGCACGGGACATTGAAAATAGTACACAGAACATTCATGTCCATTCTTGATAGCATTTCATCGTGGCAAGAAAATGGTCAGTACTTCGACTCATGCATTGTACTGGAGATTGATGGATATAAATAGGCAGCTCCGTCTACACGTGTCTGCAAGACGCCTAAAGATTATAATTACCATGGTGATCATGTGACTACAACCTAAAATGTAATCGAAAGAGTATTATTCTAGAGCAGTGATACTTGTAGGCATGCCTTCAAATGGTATGTCATGCTGATATGCGTGTGTGATCATGGTTCGTCATCTTACGCTGTCATGAGTGCCGTGGGTCAGGTCTATGTTCTTGTCCCTTTGATGACACGTGGTCAAACTAACGAGGTATGTATTAATTTGCCCTCTCATTGTTCTTTTATCAAAAACTCTGCCAATTGTCAGTAAGTTTACATGTTCATATATGACCATATTGTGTCCGAAACACCTCTACTGTCTACATTGTACTTCTCCAATCAGATTACAGTTGTCATATATTTCAGTGTGGGTTGGTAGAAGACAAGGGTACAGTCAATGCAGTGTATATGATGAGAACATTATTTGAATGTTCTATAGAAGTAAACAAACATATATATATCTTTGCTTTATTTATTATCCAAAAGCTTTCGACAGAGATAGACATGACAATATGATAGAGATGCTTGCGGACCCACACATTGATGGGACAGACATTATAATTGTTAAAAAAAAAATATATTGGAAACAACACGCTGTCATAAGGATTGATAATGAAGTAGGTCAATACCAGCCTATTAAGAGAGGTGTGAAACGGGGATGTGTAATGTCTCCAGATCCAGAAAATATAAGATATATTCAGAAATTAGATGATGCATTATTGATTGCAGACAATGATCAGGATGTGCAACATTTAGTATATGCGGTCGTTTCAAACAGTGAACAACAATGATTATAATTAAATTATAAGAAGACACAGATTGTGGTCTTCACTAGGAGGAACGATATACCACAAATGGTGCACGTAAATGGTGATATTCTTAAACACGTGAAACGGTATAATTATCTTGAAACAGTCATAATATCTGATGGGAGATGCTTTGAAGAGATTAGAATTAGAATCATCATTGCGAAGTTAGCCTTTTGCGAGATGAAAAATATATTGACCAATAAAAAAGATGTCAATTGCTACGAGAAAAGGTGTGTTGTGGTGTTACATAGAACCTATACTGTTGTATGGATGTCTCGGTGGAAAACAAAATGATGGCTGTGGAAATGTGATTTCTGAGGAGAATGCAAAGAATACCACGGACAGACAGAAAAACGAATGATCAAGTCCTACAAGAAACAAATGAAAATCGTAAACTGATTACAGAAATTATACATAGACAGTCAACCTTTTTGGGCATGTTATGAGAAGACAAAAATTGGAGAACTTGGTGACAAAGGGCAAGATCAAAGGGAAGAGAACATGAGAAAGGCACAGAAGTAAATACCTGGATGGCTTGGCCACATTGCATGATCGTGAAAAGAACACTGAGCTGATCCACGACTGTAGTGATCGTGTGGAATGGTGAATCATAACTGTCATGAAAATCACCGTGGATTAACCAGATGATGATAATACATACAGTTTGCTTCACGCCGTGTTTTCAAGGCCACACTTGTTTTTAACCGGTACAGAAAAAAAAAAAAACACAGTCCGTGTTCGCAGCTCCAACTTGTTTACTTCGAGTAGCGGTGAGGTAAAGACACCCAGGGGACATTGAGAATTCTCCAACATCAAACGAAATGGCGGCTTGTTATTGAAACCCGTTGTTGGGAGAATGCAGGAACTCGCTACCTTGTTTTGGAAGTTGCAACAAGGGGAATCACTCTTGCATTGGTTGAGCCAGGGGAGAGAAGATTGCTGAAATGGATAATCTGCCCCTGAAACCATCTGATGTATTGACATCAAAGGAACGTCACCAAAACAACCCAAGGCTCTTTGACAAAAAAACATGACTTGATTAGAGTAGTGTAGACAAGGCATTTGGCCTGGTTTGACGTGTTTGTGTACCGCTGTGAGGAAATTCGGAGAGCATCTAATGTGTTCGATTTAATTAACATTAAATAACATATGTCTTTATGGCAAGTTGTAGATGACATCCAGGAGTGATGCGTGTTGCCTAAGGTAGTTCATATTGTATAATTAGTCCTAATTAATTTAGGCAGTAGCATGGTTGAAACTAGCTAGAGTAGTGAAGTGATGATTAGCTCTGTTAGTTGAAAATATAGTAGTGAAGTGTTGATAAGCTCTACTAGTTGAGAATTGATAAATGGGGGATAATTGGGATCTTCCAGTGGTGTGCTCCCTGGGGGGGAGGGGGGGGGGGGGTTCCGCACTCTGTATGTTTTTTTTTTCCTTGTCTTGGCCTGATGACAACCTATGTGTTGAGCTCATCTGTCCCTGACAGAGTGGTTCACTGTATTTTTCTGAGCGAGGCCGATGGCCCACGATCATCTAATAAGGATCAGTGACGGGGAGGCTCTCATCAGTTGTGTTATATATTTTACAGGTTCCCTCTGGCTGGGATGAAGAACACAGAAACATTGAAAAATTCAGATCCCGGATAGTTTTGGTGCAGGAAGATTGGCCAGCAACTTTCTCACTGGGCCTATGCTAGAAGAAGTTGATAAACATTGCTCGTTGGAGCTGAATAGTATAAGTATCCCACAGGATAAATACTGAGAACATTACTAAGAAGATGTCACACTACCTGTGGACAGAAACATGGTAATGGGTTTTGATTTGTATACCATTCGTGAATATCCCAGTGGTGATGGATGTTCAGTCCACTTATTACTAGAACAGTAGGGATTGATTTTCACATTACATGAAACCAAAACATTGGAGAGTGGTTGTTCCACGTATCAAAGAAATCATAACATTAAGACGTTATCTGGAAAATTAAGAGATCTATTTGAGTCTAGATACAATGACTGTTTTAAGAGTGAAAACTATAGAACATTTCGCAAGAAGGAAAGACGTCATGTTCATGGGACAATGTTCCATTTTTCACTGGGCAGGAATTGTGTGGTCTCAGTTTCTATAAACTATTAGGAACAGTTGTTTTTTAGGAACAAAAAATAGTATCATTCCCGGATTGTAGATTTGAAGGGAATCAGCCCTCATGGTTATCAAAGCTCCTGGAGGAGGACATGTCTGGCGGGAGAGACGCGGCATTTGGTGAGGTCCATTGTGCTGATTCTTGTGATGTCGTGTAATCCTTGCCATGATGAGTGGACTCTGATCATGAACTTTGTAGTCTGACCTCTACATTTACATTAGAATACACAACACACATTTTCTTCGCATACACGTCTCACGTACATTACACTTTTCTTTTTATAAATTAATCTTTATTAATTTTTAGAAGCAAGAGTTGTTGAGGATGTGGCGTTGGGGAAGCATGAGAGGGGGCATGATCCAGGGATGAGCAAGAGTGAGAAGAAGGTGTCTTCAGATTGAGGGAGTGTTGTGGTCGGAGTCTGCTGGATATCTCCAGGATATTGATAAGGGGTTAAATATAATGTGGGTGTTGACTCCCCTCACTCCAGGGACGACACTTTAAACGAATTCACGACAATAACCTCCGACGCTTATCGGTATGACACATGATGGAGGGATGGATAGATATGTTTCTATAAGGAATTTCTTATTTGTCTATACGACCGTGATATTCTCTGCATTTTACTTCGAAACTACTTTTCCACTGGCTGTGACGGGATGAGTCTAGATCACTATGTGAATACCACTAATATTACGTTAGCTGAATTTCTATTTACATTATGGATTCAGTACATCAGCTAAATTACTAATAATGACGTCAGAATGACTACGCAGACATTTTCTGCACTAAAACTACACAGTGCATTGGGGACAGCGTGTATTTTCACGTCATCTATTCAAATGATGTCACAAGGGAAATCCCCTGTCTTCAGCCCTTATTAATACCAAGTCTACGGACTGGGGACATAGGTCCGTCACTCCCTAGCAACGGGAATACGGCGATATGCTATTAGTACTGCGGCACCGGAAATTGTGACTAACAACTTCCGTCCGGTTCACAACGACCATAGCTGCTGTGCTAGGCAGACCTTACATGAAGTGAGCTGCCATATCCAATTGCATCCTTGGTAGATTATACCAAAACAGATCTTAATTGCTGCAATAAGACTGGGGGTGAGTGTAGTAACATAATAATTATGATTATAGTAAGAAGTGTGTACACATTTATATTCTGATATTGGGAAAACACAAACTTTCCCGACCATGTATATTTATGACACATGGTATTTGAAAGGGGAGACATTGAGAGAAAACATATGAGGCCTAGATATATTTATAGATAAAAATATATAGATATAATGTATAAACCTTACTGATTATTTTCATATGCATTTTGTGAATGTATTTACGTGTATATTTTGTTGAAAATATGATAACATGATTTTGCCATGTGGGCAGAAGTAGAAGAGACATGTGGAACATGATTCTCACATGCAAGCATTATTACTAGGCGATTTATATTCAAACATAATTTGCTTACCCCTGATTCACCGCCATGCCGAACTACACGACACTGACGGTCATAAGTTCAAAGCAAATACTATGTGGTGAGGATTCAGAATTTGGGGAGTAAATAACTCAACAAGGGATAACTGAGACATCCTAAAGCCCAATGCCTGGAATATCTCAGCCCTCTTGCTTGCCTGTTGGCCTTCTTATCTTTTAGCTCGTATATTATGTGGGGTATACCTCACGACTTCGTGGCGACACTTGATTGCTTTATGCCTAATGATTGATGTGGGATTAGGTTGAATTATTGTTGGCCTTTCCTTAGCTATCTAGGGAAACATCCTGGCGGCCCAGGACTTCCTCACCATGGTGTTAAGGAATGCACCAGTAATTATTGCATATGAGTCACTTCAAGTTTTACAGCCATGTACATTTTGTAATGCCTTTTTCAAACAAAGATTTGTCTACTGGTTTTACCCCAATGGACCATGTGGTCTTAGGATATGTCCACTTCTGGACCCTTTGTCACTTTGTATCACCATGTCATACAATGTATAGCCAAGCTAATAGGAGCTATTGACCCTTTGCTTTTGATACAGAATAGCAGAGAGGAATTATGTTTTGTTCCTATTCTGCATCTGACACATACACAACAGACACACAACACCAGCACTCAGACACATTGCTATTGTCAAGACACTAAGGAGTCTGCAACTGTTTGTTTGATTTAAGGAGCCTCGCTGCTGATACTGCTGACACCTAACTGGTCCGGTTACCGAAACTTTGAGCCACCAACTAGTGGAGACGGAACCTGGAATCCGGAGGAGCATCGTACACCTGTCGAATGCCAGGGTCGACTCCAAGACATAATCCAAACGAAAGCCAGCACTATTCCTAAACGAGATCAGATTGTCTCAGGTGACTCTGTGTCTACATGTGTTCTGAGTGTGTCACTGTCTGGATGGTGTGAATGATGATATGCTATCTAGCTAAGCATCAGAAAACTTTTTTGTACCTGTAACATAAATGTAACTGTCATAGTTCACCACGTGAACGACACTTTTCATTATCTCTTTTACTATTAAAGAGTATTATTGTTTTATACTTGTACCAACGTACTCCCCTCGTGATCATTTGAACGCAAGGCGTGTGCGTGAGTGCGTGCAAGTATTTAAAACAGGGGGCTTATCATTAAATGACGAAGGATCACCGACAGATAAACTAGACATTCGTGTTAGGTCTTCCTACATACACGAGTGTTCTTCACCTTCTGCCTTTGTCTACCAAGTGAATCCCAGTCTCTTCTATCGGGACCATCCCTTTAGACATTCTGATAACGAGCCATACTTTCTAGAGACTGTCGGCAAACTCTTGGATAGGGATTTCTGTCTATTTCAATAGAATACCCTAACGGTTGGTGACAACTGTGGTCTCGGTCCGGGATCTACCCAGCTAATTAGAAACAATATTTCTAATAAATTATGTTACTTGGTACAAATAATTTTTTTTCTCATCTCAGTAAAGGGTAGAGTAGTTTAGGAAACTCTGTAATTAGTTGTTTCCATTCGATTGAGAGAGTGAAAGTGTGTTTTGTATCATTGTTTGTACTAACCATTTTTGTGTATGTACTAATAAGATTTGTAAATTATTGCAATTGTATTAGTATAACTTGAATTGGGAAGTAGTATAATATTGATATAGAAATTGTAGTCCACTGATCACTCACCCTCTCAGTCAAAACTCAGTCATGAGTTCATCAGCAGATTTGCATGCAGCAGCGCTAGCTATGGGGTTATCGGAGCCCGAAGCAGCCAAATATGTCCATGATATGGAGAGGGAGTTAAGGAAAGAAGACAGGGAAGATAAAATACGTAGGCATGAACTCGAGCTTAAGAAACTGGAAGCAGAGACAGAGCTTAAGAAAATCGAGGCTGAGAAAGAACTTAGGCAGTTACAGGAAAACGAAAAAATCCGACAGCATGAGTTTAGGATGAAAGAGCTAGAAAACCAAGCTCTATCAGCAACCTGTTCTAACGCCAGCTCTCCGGCACCCAGCATTGAAACCCAGCTACATTCGACTTCTCATGTGGGTCCTATGAGTTTTCCTTTGATGCCGTTCGAGGAAAATCAGGAACAATTGGATAGTTACCTTCAGAAATTCGAGAAATTAGCTGAGTAATTTGGGTTGGCTAGGGAACACTGGAACTTGAAGCTTTCTCAGGCACTGAGGGGACAAGCGTATGTAGTCTTTCAGGGACTACCTCCAGGCCATGAACATTCTTATGAAAGTTTGAAATCGGCTTTATTGAAGAGATATGAGTTAACCTCAGCTGCTTATCAGCGGAAATTCCGAACCGCAAGACGTCTGAAGGGTGAGTCATTCTCACAATTGTCCGCTCGTCTGCAGAGTTATCTCTGTAAATGGGAGACATTGGGAGAGTATGAACACTCCTATGCGGGCTTGCGGGAGATGGTTTTGTGTGAGCAGCTGAGGAACTGTATGTCGAAGCCGATGGAAACTTTCATCGTTGAACAAGGGGCACAAACACTGGAGGAAATGATAGTCTTGGCTGAAAGATATCTGACTGCCCATGGGGACTCGGTCCCAACGCAACCTCCCCAACCTCAACAGAACACTCTTCCAACCAATCAGGGACAAACCCTTAGCAATATACCAGCAGACCAGAGGCAACCTCAGCAGCAGCATAACAAAAAACAAACCACATCTGGGGCTAGAAAACCATACTGCACGAATTGTCATAATAATTCCCACAGTACGGCAGACTGCAAGCGCAGAGCAAAACCCCAGATTGCGGCTTGCTTCTCGATAGGGAAGAAAACCACTACACTACCACCGCCTCCCGAAATGAGAGGACATCGAGTGGTAGAGAAGATCAATGTCAATGGACAGTTGGTCGAGTGTCTGCATGATACGGGTTTAACGTATGATGCCATAATAGCATCACACTTAGTAAAACCTGGTCAGTTGACGCAAAACATGGTTGAAGTTATGGGTGCGACAAGAAGTTCGCCTACCCTAACTTTACCAATAGCCCAAGTGTTAGTTAACTCTAGATTTGTAAAGGGAACTATATCGGCAGCAGTGATGACTGATCCTATCTATGACATGATACTGGGAAGTAAATATGTTTATTTAGGGGAACCATCCACTCCCATGATAGTAGGGAGTGCACTGACCCAAGTCCCAACTCTAACACCTGGCTGTAACCAACTTCCTAGTGCTAGGAAGACTCTCCAGAGAGGGAAATTTATTTCCTATAAACGTTCGCTAGCGGTAGGGGACAAAGTGTTACTCTTAAGATCTAGTGGGACTAATAAGAAGACGGAGTGGCAAGGACCATTCCCCATCAGGGAGAAAGTGTCCAACACCAAATATAAAATCTTCACAAAAGGTAAGATGAAAATCTACTACATTAAATTGCTCCGCAAATATTATGACAGAGCAAAAGAACGACCGGTGCATCTGGTAGCTCTAAATGTTGTTCAGAAAGCAGGGAGGAGGGAAGAACCTCTTAGCTTTCCACACCCACCTCTGACGGGATCCTCACTCAACGTATCTAGAGAAATTCCAGGTCATACCAAAGTACCCAGTCAGCCCCGGAGTCGAAAGAAGTCTAATAGATCCTTCGCTAGAGGGGAACACTTGGTTCAACTATAATCAATGGTGAGAATCCATAGTCGATCTAGGCTCATCCACCCTAAAAGTTCGCTGAGCCGTACTTTTCTCTAGGGGCGGCATATGTGACGGGATGAGTCTAGATCACTATGTGAATACCACCAATATTACGTTAGCTGAATTACTATTTACATTATGGATTCAGTACATCAGCTAAATTACTAATAATGACGTCAGAATGACTACGCAGACATTTTCTGCACTAAAACTACACAGTGCATTGGGGACAGCGTGTATTTTCACGTCATCTATTCAAATGATGTCACAAGGGAAATCCCCTGTCTTCAACCCTTATTAATACCAAGTCTACGGACTGGGGACATAGGTCCGTCACTCCCTAGCAACGGGAATACGGCGATATGCTATTAGTACTGCGGCACCGGAAATTGTGACTAACAACTTCCGTCCGGTTCACAACGACCATAGCTGCTGTGCTAGCAGACCTTACATGAAGTGGGCTGCCATATCCAACTGCATCCTTGGTAGATTATACCAAAACAGATCTTAATTGCTGCAATAAGACTGGGGGTGAGTGTAGTAACATAATAATTATGATTATAGTAAGAAGTGTGTACACATTTATATTCTGATATTGGGAAAACACAAACTTTCCCGACCATGTATATTTATGACACATGGTATTTGAAAGGGGAGACATTGAGAGAAAACATATGAGGCCTAGATATATTTATAGATAAAAATATATAGATATAATGTATAAACCTTACTGATTATTTTCATATGCATTTTGTGAATGTATTTACGTGTATATTTTGTTGAAAATATGATAACATGATTTTGCCATGTGGGCAGAAGTAGAAGAGACATGTGGAACATGATTCTCACATGCCAGCAATATTACTAAGCGATTTATATTCAAACATAAATTTGCTTACCCCTGATTTACCGCCATGCCGAACTACACGACACTAACGGTCATAAGTTCAAAGCAAATACTATGTGGTGAGGAATCAGAATTTGGGGAGTAAATAACTCAACAAGGGATAACTGAGACATCCTAAAGCCCAATGCCTGGAATATCTCAGCCCTCTTGCTTGCCTGCTGGCCTTCTTATCTTTTAGCTCGTATATTATGTGGGGTATACCTCACGACTTCGTGGCGACACTTGATTGCTTTATGCCTAATGATTGATGTGGGATTAGGTTGAATTATTGTTGGCCTTTCCTTAGCTATCTAGGGAAACATCCTGGCTGCCCAGGACTTCCTCACCATGGTGTTAAGGAATGCACCAGTAATTATTGCATATGAGTCACTTCAAGTTTTACAGCCATGTACATTTTGTAATGCCTTTTTCAAACAAAGATTTGTCTACTGGTTTTACCCCAATGGACCATGTGGTCTTAGGATATGTCCACTTCTGGACCCTTTGTCACTTTGTATCACCATGTCATACAATGTATAGCCAAGCTAATAGGAGCTATTGGCCCTTTGCTTTTGATACAGAATAGCAGAGAGGAATTATGTTTTGTTCCTATTCTGCATCTGACACATACACAACAGACACACAACACCAGCACTCAGACACATTGCTATTGTCAAGACACTAAGGAGTCTGCAACTGTTTGTTTGATTTAAGGAGCCTCGCTGCTGATACTGCTGACACCTAACTGGTCCGGTTACCGAAACTTTGAGCCACCAACTAGTGGAGACGGAACCTGGAATCCGGAGGAGCATCGTACACCTGTCGAATGCCAGGGTCGACTCCAAGACATAATCCAAACGAAAGCCAGCACTATTCCTAAACGAGATCAGATTATCTCAGGTGACTCTGTGTCTACATGTGTTCTGAGTGTGTCACTGTCTGGATGGTGTGAATGATGATATGCTATCTAGCTAAGCATCAGAAAACTTTTTGTACCTGTAACATACATGTAACTGTCATAGTTCACCACGTGAACGACAATTTTCATTATCTCTTTTACTATTAAAGAGTATTATTGTTTTATACTTGTACCAACGTACTCCCCTCGTGATCATTTGAACGCAAGGCGTGTGCGTGAGTGCGTGCAAGTATTTAAAACAGGGGGCTTATCATTAAATGACGAAGGATCACCGACAGATAAACTAGACATTCGTGTTAGGTCTTCCTACATATACGAGTGTTCTTCACCTTCTGCCTTTGTCTACCAAGTGAATCCCAGTCTCTTCTATCGGGACCATCCCTTTAGACATTCTTATAACGAGCCATAATTTCTAGAGACTGTCGGCAAACTCTTGGATAGGGATTTCTGTCTATTTCAATAGAAACACCCTAACGGTCGGTGACACTGGCAATATAAACTTCTTTGCTTGCCAGTGTATTGCCCATGTTTAACATGTTTACACCAAATCAGGTTATATATAGCTCTTAAATGCTTTTTTTCTCCCTGCGATGGACACACTATTAATAAGTACGTTATTTTTTTTTTTAACTTGAAAGAGGCTACTTGAGGTATTACAGTTTTTGTTCTAATCCAACATGACATCTTCCATAAGATTTTGTTCTTGTTTCACGATATGTATACCCATTTACTTGTTTAAGAATATTTCCATTTACTTGGAAGCTACATTTTGACATTGTTTTCCTTGGAGATGACAACACAATCTGGTTTATGATACTTTAATCCTAAGTCCAGTTGCTCACTGTTCGCATTAAAGGCACCCACTAGATTTTGCAGATCCCATTGTCTGCAATTAATACAGCATCATCTGAGACACGACAGACGTCTGTTACACACTCTTGATACCATATGGCAGATGGTGTCAGGCCCATACATACACCGAGAGATACAGTCACACATATAGTCTCCCTCCTTTAGTTCTTGAAGATTACCTGAATCTACTACAAATGTACTGCAGAACAAATCAAGAATAACCCAAACAGCAGAAAAATGTGTGCCATCAGGGTTAATTATTTCACAAATAGGCCTGTTCATAGAGCTAATCCCAACACTTCACGAACAGACAACTCATCGCTGATTGCCTTTAAGTGGGTTATTTCCCGTGCCGTCGCGTAAGAGCTGTAATCAATTCTATCGTGGTGAAAGAGGTCACATGAATTCAGAGAGGTATCCCTATGATTATTCTAGCCTTAGGGTCACAAGCTTTCTACCGTTCAAACAGTTTTTGTGAAAACAGACTTCTGGAGACTGATGAAGTGTCCCTACTTGTGGTAAGTAGTGATCTCCACATTCTTACCTCGGACAGATGTAAAAACTGTCACTGTACATAATGCCGTCGCCAGAATGCCAACACAAATGTCCACTACGAAACATGCAGTTCATCCTTGATAGAAGCGGCAGTCAGATGTTGGCCTACAAAGTCTCGATATTTCTAGATGCTGTTGTTCTGTTTCTAGATGTGTAGATATTGTCAACTAAACATCATTCTGTCAGAGCGTACAAAGACATCCAAATGCTGAATGTGTTACCGCTTCATTGTAGCCAATCTGTACTGTGGAGACGACACTTTTTTGACTGATTGAATAACCACACCGGCGAATCAAAGCAGATGTAAACACTAGAACTATTTTGTCCGCTAGAACACATATTTTTGACATATTTTACATACTGCTACATACAATTTTAATTTCTTCGGACATTTTCGTAGAGGCTTTTGGACAAATATGTTGCTTATATGCGGCTTAATGATGTCACAATATTGTGTCAGTCTGTCCTTGACATTCAGAATCATCCTTGAACAGTTATGTGTATACCTATATTTCCCATAGAGGATGTGGCGTATAGGAGGGTGAAACGCAGATTCACACTTCCCGGTCACACCGATTCTAGGATTCGAAATCAACCGCGGGCGATTTGGGAGCAGAATTATTAGTGTTGAATTAGATTGTAAGAGCGTTGGCAGTTTAAAGCGCAATGGCAATTGACCGAACTAATAATAATATTGTTGCGTATCCCTTACGGGACGTTGCAGTCAACACCAGCATTTTTCAGCTGCTGTTGATGTACTAGGCAAGTGTTACGTTCAGTAGTTTGCCATTGCTTTCTGAACGACCGGCTCCCATACCAGCACGTTATAACACAACGCGACACGGTCTGCTGTACAAATCGGTCGCAGCTGAGCTTCGAACGCCTGGTACCCGGCTCACGAACCGCGTTCGCAAGCCTGTAGCCAACCGAAATAATACAGACTAGTAAATCATAAGCAACAATAAATACTGGGATTAATTGCCCGTCATGTACATGGCATGCAACTGATTACATTTTCAAACGCACAGTCAAAATGTGGAAATTATATCCTTAAGACTAACGTGTCCTTCTGTTGATGTAAATATTATTCTTGACAAATTGCGCAATTAATGACATCATAATGTGCATTCCATTAGATTACAAGAAAGTGGCTCAGATTGTTTCGCAGCCATGTATGAAAGCCTGTCACTATAATTAATTAAAGCGCGTAACATACATTGTATTGACAGCTCACGCTTTAAGAAAGAGATTTCTTTCTATTCAAGCAACCAATGACGTTATGCAACGTGTCTCTGTAGTTTATGCTCATGTGATAGTAGAAGAAGATGTTGATGCTGGAGTTGATGGTCTCTCCCATAAACACAAAGGACCACATAACATAATAGATATTAACATATGTACCAAAGATGCTAAACTCGGAGACAAAAATTGTAACCATGGAAACGACCACACCTGGCGTGTAGCAGATGATCAAAACTATAGCTATCATGGCGACCATGGACATCGTTTTCCTGTCGCGGCTAGATGTGGACTCCACCTGGCGCTTATCACTGTTGGCGGTCATTCGCCATTTAGTCTTTCGGTTGAGCTGAACCACGAGGACAAATGTGCAGGCAACAACTGCAATGAAAGAGGCAAATCCTAAAATTGAGTACAAATAGAATATTACATATCCAACTTTGGCGTGGTCACTGGTGAAATACAGACCAAGAACTGTCCTGTTATTGTTTTCTAAGAACTTCCAGTCATAGTAAGCCGTTGCGTACTCGGGACTAAACGACGCCATGTTAAGAATGTAGATAGTACATATAATGACTGTAGTTTTTCTGGGCGTGACAATCTGTTTGATCTTCAGTGGTAGCACTATACACAAACACCTTTCAGCAGTGATGAAGACGGTGATCCAACCAGTAGTTCTAGTGAAGCAGGTGTGCGGCAAGCCAGCTGTTAGATAGGCGAACTCCGTATTCAGCATGGCGCTGTTGGAATGAATACAGAGAGGGTTAGCACAAATGCAGTACCAGAACACGCTGACAAGGCTGCACAGATCGGAGATGGCAAGTCCCAGAAAGCTTAGTGTTGCCGTACTGTTAAACCCCTGCATGCAGAACACTATTATATTGATTATGTTTGCAGCGATGCCAAATAGACAAATTACGGCAGCCATAAGCACATAGGTGACAATCTCCAGTACTGCTCTATCTCTGTCGTTGACCAGGGCTATCAAGGGTATGCTAGTATTAGCCATGTCTTGACTACAAACAACACGCTCTTATGTACACTGGTATGGCATGCTATTTCAACTGTCAGGCTGGGTTTTTTTTCTTCGTTTCCAGAAGACTGACTGTAAACGGCTGTGGTTATCTCAATGTGGCGCTGAAAATAAAATGTCATTATAATATAACAATTGCATGCACACTGAATACAGACTGGAAAGGAACGGGTAGCCACAAATATGTGATTTGTCCTTGAATGCTTCAGAGGTTGTGAGAATCAAAAAGATTGAGGGTGTTAAAAACAAAGCCTACGTTATAGTGGCTCTGTGCGGTATCACGAAACGTCTGGAATCTAGACATCGTTGCCAATATGGTGCACATGAATATCTAGAATCTATAGGATATTGCCAATGTGCTGCATCTTGAAATATCTCTAAGACATCGCCCAGCAGTAGCATTTCGGTTTTCAGAAACATGCCGTAACAGCCGCAGAGGTTGTTGCCGCCAGGCTTTTCCCACACACGGCAGGATGGTTCCTAGCCTTCTCTGCAGACATATTTGTCAGACAAATAGGTCCAGAGTGTCTCATTTGGATGTAGTTGCTACAAGTTGGATCGCTTCAAAAATGATGCATGATTGAAAATAATGTATGATAGTAGAGACATGATAGTAGCCGGCTTCCTGGCCTAGAGGTTAGCGACTTTTCTCCGTAATCTCGTATACTCTCGTAAGTAACGTGACGACGGTGAGAATCAGCAGTGGTTCGAATCGCGTCGGTAACTTACTGGGTATGTGAGCCGGCCGCTCAGAAAGCAATGGCAAATTCCATATCGCGGATGCCCAAACTACGTCATAGAAAGAACGTACAGAATCCTAGAAGCCAAAATCTCAGAGAAACTAGGAGACAAGTTGTCAACTGAGAAACGTCACGCTGACGTCAAGTAACAACAAACAAACTTTGTGGGGTTCTCGACAGAGAAGGCCGTGCATTTTGATTCTTGAGCAAATTGGCGTGGCTAACAGTTGTTTGGCAAAAGATCAGTGGATGGATGACACGGACAGATGAAGTGATGAAGCACCAATGATGTCACGGAATGTCGCCGTCGACTGAAAACCCTGTGGGCAGAGATAACCTAGACAGACTGATCGAACAGCGTCACAAATGATGGACAGACGAACAGAAGAATGAAGGCGACAAATGACTGAGAGTGAAATATGGTTCGTATGGTAATATATTAGATATATTAATTAACTCTATCGCCGGCTTGGCAGCACAGACCCTTTAGAGAAATATCGATACTACTACCATAACCTTGTGTCAGCTGTGAAAATAAAGCAGCGACTGTTTCTGATGCTCAGCAAGAGTCTACATTATCATTACTTGCTAGTTCCGGCTCTAGTTCATTTACAAGTTACTGTTAGATCATTTGAGCCATAGGATTACAAACTGACTTACCGTTGATTCCTTGATGTTACCATTACATTATAAGTAGCAGAGTCGCGGTTTGGCAGCAAACTACTGAGCGTAATCTTGCCAAAAAAATCAACAATCAGCTGAAAGATGTTGATGTTGACAGCGACGTCCTGTAAAGGATATGCAAACTTTTTTGTTTAGTAGAGAAATAAGACAGGTAGAGTATCAGAAGAGCCTGCATGCTCAACTCTAACGGCTTTGAAAATGTATTTCTTTCTTTTCTTCGTTCCCCAGAGTGCTTTTGTACAGGTGGGAGTAGACACTCCTACATCTACCATATCCAGCCTGGTCTCAAAACTGTAGGAAACAGTCAGGTAAGGTCGTTTAGCTATAGCCTGCTGAAGAGTTGCTCCATAGATCCCCTCTGGAACTGCAGGCTATTAATACAGTGCAGATGCCTGACACTGAAGGTAATGCTCTTCCCTATGTTATTTGAGATGCCTGATATATGTTGCTCTTATGCAGACATCTCTGTGCCGAAAGACTGCAAGATTATGGTCGCCATTTGATCAAATTTATTGACCCTGCATAAGTAGATACGCTGCTTGATGTTACATGCGTAGTAATGCGGCATTAATGCGGCAGTAATCACTGCCGCGGTATTCACCCACAGGCTCTCCACAGACGTTATATTCAGTGACAGTTGTAAATATCCGCCTGTTGTCAAAATCCATGTGTATCACTCCACGAACATTTCGAGGCAATTCTTCATCCACGGAACAGTTATTATTGTTTCGTCCGTAATGCACGATGATCAAAATTTCGCTTGGAACGTTCGCCTGTATCTATGTGTAATTGTCTTTCAGTCGAGCTTCTCGCTAATAGTTGTTTTTTTTTTAAATTTTAAATTCGGAATCCAATGAAAGCTCGCCAGTACACACCTCGTTCATCGGTACTGTGCATATCTCTGTTGGGTGACATAAATCTGTGCGGATATTATCGAGCTCAATCTGGAAGCGCCACAGGAACCCCCGGACAGCGTTCTCACTCCCCTGCAACTTTAGCAGGGACGCACCAGCCTCTTTCAGCTCAATCTGGAAGCGCCGCAGGAACCCCCGAACAGCGTTCTCACTCCAGTGCAACTTTAGCAGAGACGCACAGACCTCCTTCACTAGTGCATTTGAAAGTTGATAATAACAATTTGTAATGCGTGCGACTGTTGATGGTCATGTGTGCCTTGGATGATTGTATGTTTACTCTCACTGAAATTGGCTCATTCAGGATGTGTTAGTGCATATCTTGAAAAATTCCGGACACCTGCACTTCAACAACCAGCTGGTTAATGATCTCACAGATCTCCGATTTGGGAGACCCCGACACCTGAGCTTAAATTACTAGCTGGTTAATAACTCACCCATGGCATGTCAATCATCGAGTATGTTGTAAAGCTCTATATGGCTACCCCTGATGATAAATCTGACAGTAACTGACAATCCCTCCACGCATCCTATTCCTCCATTAGTGCCTCCGGTAGCACGATTGACGATTCATCTTTTTATTTTCATGGAAGCATTGCTTACAAAGCTTAAAACAGCTAATACCTCAATTTAACATGTTGTGCATGAGATGACCTTACAGACCTTTCACTAACGTGCCAAGGGGAAATTGGGAGTCTCTGTGGCAAAGTGGTCAAGCCGTTTGAATCGTGCTCCGAAAGTTGTGGGTTCGATTCCGGGCCGCACCCTTGAGTTTACGAGTTAAATGTTTCGGAGACTCCTGTGGGTCGTCGCTAAAAGCTACGGAGTTGGTGCTTTGTGTGACGCTTTCCGCGCTGCAGAAAGAGACCAAGCCATATGGGATAAAACCCGGTATGATGAAGTCGACCCTGTCGACTTCTTTTTTAAGCCAAGGGGAATGCAAAGTAGTCACTCTGGCATCTCTTATCACAGAACTAGATATTTGCATCCAACTAGACAGAAAATGCAGGCAAGAAAACCCGGCAGCTGTGGAGGCGGAAGTACAAGCGTTGTTTTTCGAGAATTCGCTAGACGGTAATGCTGTCATTTACACAGATGGGTCGGTCGTCCGAAATGTGAGACGCTCATGGGCCTTTACAGCTCAGGCCGGAGGGAGAATTGTGAAGGAGGACTCTGGTGCTTTTGCTGAGACCACAAGTAGCCTAACTATGGAAGTCATGGCAGTAAGTAAAGCAATAATATGGCTCGAGACATAGACAATAACTAGGGCATGTTTCCTTAGCGGCTCAATGAACATGCTCCAGAGGACAGAGATGGGGGAGATCCGAAGAGAATGGTTGCTGTCTCTGGAGCGGTCTCGGCTGGCAAAGAGTTTCATTTTCGTGCCAGGGCATGCGGGAGTACAAGGGAATGAGCGGGCTGACAAGCTCGCCGGTAAAGCTACTGCGGAGGGCGGACGCGCCATTGACCAGGCTGACATTCTGAATGCTCTACGAGAAGTAAGACTTTTGCGAGAACCAAGTGATGACTGTGAATCTACAACCATGGCCAGACTGCGAGAACAGCAAATTAAAAGAGGGGTGGCCAAACAAGAACACTACGCAGGAAGCCAAAGAAGACTGATAAACCAACACAGAACTGGTGTCGTTAGCCGCTACACGCTGCGGGATTTGCTGAGGAGGGGATCCGAGCACTTATGGACTGAATGGTTCGATGTGCAATGAGGATGATCTGTCGACTAACTAACTAACCTTCAACTTATTACATAAATTAGGCGTAGACTGTAAACGTTTTTGGACGCGTTATGAGCAGAAGTAAACTGGAGAGCTTGGTGACAACTGGATGATTTAAGGGATAAGAACAGAGGGAAGGCAGAATAGTAAATGTCTGCATGGCTTGGCCACGTGGCCTGGCCAAGATAAGAACACGGAGCTGATCAACGACTCTGGTGATTGTGTGAAATGACGAAACATAACCGTCCATGCTTATCGGCATGGCACATGGTGATTATGGGTCTATGATTACGACTGGAGACATAGGAAGTACATTGGATTCACACACATCTATACCCATCTATGGTCAAATGGACCTAGCACAATATACCAAATACACGTCACCGCTGGTAAACGGGCACCACCAATTGCAATTTTCAAACAAAAAAAAATATTCCAAAATCGGTCTCGTCTAACCTGCTTCCTCAGGGGTGGTTATTGTTAAGAGCCGTGGTTTTTGTGGGTTTTTAGCCCTGTTTCTTGTCTTGTGCGCTCTTACGAGTGAGTCCTCCCTCGGACAGGTTACATAAGCGTTTGTATCTGTGACGTCAGTTGGAGCTCTATCCTTTGTCCCCGTCTTCTCTTGTGGTTTTCTTTGTTGGTGCAGGCTCCTGGCTCGTTTGGGTGTAGTCCTTATGAGGACTTTTTTATTTGGTATTTTGTCCTCCTTTTCTGTGTATTGTTCGTAGAAGCTTTTCGATGTTGTCATTTTCCTCTTTCTTGCGCCTGTTTTCATTTTCTATAAAGAGTTTATGTTTCTTTTCGCAGTCTTCCTCCGTGGACAGCCATGGGATGATCTCTCCGTCATCTATATAGTACTTGAATCCGTTCTCATAGTCATAGATTCTATCTAGGTATTGTATCGGTTACCACCTGAGTTTCTTGGGCTTCTTCTTTTCTTTTTCTTACCATCGAATTCTGAATTCCTTATTCGCGAGTTCCACTCTAATTGCCTCCTCCCTTGCCGATTCTAGTAACTCCTCCAAGGTAGGTCCCAGGGACCTCTCTGTCCCGACATCAGGGTGCTCATCTCTGTTTTCTTCGGATGTCTGGCGAAATATTGGTTTCCCCTTGACGGTCTCGGGTATCATGGTTGGGCTGCTGGCTTTATCTTGAGGTTCCGGTTCGGTCTCTTGTTGGGTTTCATCTTGCTGTTTCTCTGTGTTCTTTTCCGTTTTTTCGACTGGTTGGTTTGGGTTAACTCCATTTCAGCTTGTAGCAGATCTCTAATTTAATGGTTCGTATCATGTCTTCGTTTTCCTTCTTCATCACGGCCAAATGTTCCACTTCTTGCTTGATGTTTCGCTGGATCTCCTTTATTTCAGCAAGCAGCTTTTCATTGTCGCTGGTCGGTGCCGGTGTTTGAAGCAGCTTGATTTACTTCTTTAGCTCATCTATTTGGTCTTGCAGTTGAGCGTTTTTCGCTTGTGAAATGGACGTGGCTGTCTCGCACCTCCGCATTGCTTCGTTGTATGGTGTCTTTGTGTTGATGGCAAGTTTTAATACGTCTCTGTGTCGTTGCATGTACGGACAGCCCAAGTATTTTGCTCCATGCTTGCCCAAGTAGATGGCGCACTTTCTTTTGTTGTTGGGTGCTCAGAAGTCCGTGTCCAGCTTGGCCAGAGCACACTCCTTGAAGGCGTGGTGATCGGCTCAGTACCTGCATATCTCCGTCTTACTGCGACATGCTGCTCTGCTGTGCCACCCCTCTGGCATCTTGAAGATTGATTGACTCTTGGGATGAATCTCTCTGGTTATTGCATTTTCTTGTTGATTTATACTGTGTTCGGCATATCGCTGCCATCTGTCGTCACCACCGCTAAGGTTGTGGGGATCTTGGAGTAGGTATGGAGCCGCTCCGCCTACAAGAATCGGATGTGGAGATTCTCTTCTCGTAGTTGCTTCAGGATTTCTTCATCTAATAGCTCCACCTGGATACGCTTGACAACCCACTTGATTTTCGGTGAGTCATTGTTTCCAACTCTGGTGTCTTTCTCCTCTCTCTGCTTCTCAGTAGGTTTGGCTCTTGTTTATGGTGGGTTTTCGTCTCTTTCCTCGTGGTATCTTCGATATATGTTGCTTGAGGTTATTGCTTGCTGCAGCTCGCAAGTAGATTCACTCCACTCGTCCTCTTTTTGGCTCCCACGCTGCACTTCTTGGTTACCGCGTGTCTTTTGGTGTTCTTGCGACTTGCCATTTCCCCCCGTATCAGGCTTCTTGACTTGTTCATGTTACTTGTCTTGTTAGCGCTCGCAGTTGCGAATGATACGCAAGATGATCTTGCGCAAGATGAACGAATGAGAGAAATACACTGGTACTGCACTTTGCTTTATTATATTAGGTATGGTAGCCGGAGTGGCACAGTGGATTGTGTGATTACCTTTCAAGATAGTGGTCTGGGTTTAGAACCTGATAGAAGCAGTGCCATTTTCGTTTCCAACGAGTGCGGGTTGATTTGACCCGGTTTTGTGCAATGGTCGCTAAACTATTACCATATTCTTATGAGTATTGTCTGGGGAAAGTGTGACAAGTAAGCAAACTGGCCACCTAACTTCATATACAACATTAAGCATAGTCAATCACACTCCAAGAACCTGCTGCGAATTGTCTATGGGAACAACAAATTATGACGAGACAGGGAACTGAAACCTCACAGCATATGTAAAGGCATATATATATATATATATATATATATATATATATAGGCCTTTACATATATGGTGAGGTGGTATGTTCTTTTTCTCGTCATATTTTGTCCACAGATAATTCCCAGCATGTTCGTAGAGTGTGATTGTCTTTATACGATATTGTACATGGTTTATTGGAGAGTGATTGTCTATACACAATATTGTATATGAGTAATTGGAGTGTGATTGTCTATACACGATATTGCTTATGAGCTCTTGGAGTGTGATTGTCTATGCACGATATTGTATATGAGTTCTTGGAGTGTGATTGTCTATACACGGTATTGTAGATGAGTTATTGGAGTGCGATTGTCTATGCACGATATTGTATATGAGCTCTTGGAGTGTGGTTGTCTATACACGATATTGTAGATGAGTTATTGGAGTGCGATTGTCTATGAACGATATTGTATATGAGTTATTGGAGTGCGATTGTCTTTACACGATATTGTAAACGAGCTCTAGGAGTGTGATTGTCTATACATGATATTGAATATGTGTTATTGGAGTAGGATTGTCTACACACGATGATGTATATGATTTGAGGTGCCCAGTTAACGTACTTGTAAAAGATCTCATGGGCGAGGGGGGGGGGGAACTTGGAAGGCAAGGGGAAACCACCTCATTATATTCCAAAGAATTCCCACTTTTTAACATATCTGAGTCAGTGATTGGCGTTAATGGCTGTCTTTGGACTTACACGACCAATACGGAAGGTCATGAGGTAGAGGTCACAACAGATCCGCATCAAGCTACTGACGGCGAAACTACAATTACTGAATTTAAAAAGTAGCTTACAATGTTAGGTCACTTCTGAGCTAGGAAGGCTAGGCGATGTAAGAGAAATTGAAAATATGAAAATGGTTAGATGTGGTGGAAAGCATCTGATAAAACAATAACTGACAAACACATAATAATTTAATTACTAGGGTGTATAAACGAAAAAATAGAAAAAACACAAACTTGAGTAGGACTACTAGTAGTTGAGGGGAAAACACCCAGATAAATCAGTTAATACGTATTGGTTTGTTTTTTTCAGACATAGTCAAAGTCAAAGCAAACTAGTATATATATATATATATATATATATATATATATATATATATATATATATATATATATATATATATATATATATACACACACACACACACACATATATAGCTTTTATACGCCTATACGTACCTACAACAAGTATTAGTGATAGTGAAATACAAAAAAATTATAATGTATGAATGGATATACCTCAAATCAAATCACACAAAAAATACAAATTAAAAAAAAATATATTGTGGTGGATTATAGTTTAAGGGCTAGAACAGAAAGAGAAGAAAAACTGATAGAATGGACATATAAATATGATAAGTTAATTGGAAACACCTGGTTTTAACATCATAAAATACGATGGATAAGCCATGATTTAAAAACAAAAATAATCTGCGAAATTGACTACATACTTATTAATGCAAGATATAGAAATACGTTGATACATCTTTAGACAATGTCTGGTTTTGACTGTACTAATTTTGTTTTGGCGCTCGATAGCTTTAAACTCAAGCGTAGTTCATAACACTTCTTCTAGTAGTGCTGAATGGAATTTTACGTGTGCTTTGCTTTCCCTATTAACCGTCCCTTGTATACTTGTGTACTTGTGATATACATCGCCAAGTCAAGGACGATAGGTCAACATTTAGTCCAATTTTCCGGTCTAAGTGTTGAATCCTTTACCTCGGCATCAGCACACTGGATGTTTAAGAATACGTGTTCTTATTCATTCGCCCAGCTGACCTTCAGTGTACTGTAATAATGACGATCACGTACCCTTTGTGGACAAATGAAAGTAAGATGCAAAGGGAGAAGAGGATGGTTATGAATATAAGACTTAATAAACATGTTCTGATAGCAAATCAAGAAATTCAAGAAAATAAATGTTGATTGTGGGGTGGGGGGTGGGGGGGTGGGGGGGGGGGGGGGGAAATTAGATAATATGCAATAGCTAAAATACAGAGTATACATGAACAAGCAAATAAATATTACCTTAGAGAACACACACCACTAAGAAAGAAAAGATGATTTAAGAAATATTAAAGTTGATGGACAAAATATAATAAAGTAAAATGACAAACAAGTATATAAAAAGATAAATAAAGAAATAAGAGATATACGTGTACAGGCAAAAGCAACTTGATTAGATGAGCAATGTAATAAAATGTAATTAAATTCAGCTAAAGATACATAAAACATTCTCAGACAAATCAGTGAGCTGACTGGAAGAAAACGAAAGAGTAAACACACGGTGTTTGAAATTTAAAAAAAAAAAAAAACTGGAAAAGTATTGTTGGAGGAAGGTGCTATAATGAAGAGGTAGAATGAGTATATAAAATCATTATATGAAAGAGAAAGGGAAGCATTAACAAAAGAAAGTTTCTAAAAGAAGTCTCTGAAGTTGTCAAGCATTTGAAGAAAGGAAAAAAAAAAAGGCTTGAAAAGATGAACTAATGACAGAAGAAATAGAAGTACTGAGAACATTTGGAATAGAAATATTAACCAACATGAAGAAGAATATCCACAATAGTGGATTTAAACCTAGCGACATACTAAAATCTGTATTTATACCCATACGGATTTAAACCTAGCGACATACTAAAATATGTATTTATACCCATACGGATTTAAACCTAGCGACATACTAAAATATGTATTTATACCCATACGGATTTAAACCTAGTGACATACTAAAATATGTATTTATACCCATACGGATTTAAACCTAGCGACATACTAAAATATGTATTTATACCCATACGGATTTAAACCTAGTGACATACTAAAATATGTATTTATACCCATACGGATTTAAACCTAGCGACATACTAAAATCTGTATTTATACCCATACGGATTTAAACCTAGCGACATACTAAAATATGTATTTATACCCATACGGATTTAAACCTAGCGACATACTAAAATATGTATTTATACCCATACGGATTTAAACCTAGTGACATACTAAAATATGTATTTATACCCATACGGATTTAAACCTAGCGACATACTAAAATATGTATTTATACCCATACGGATTTAAACCTAGTGACATACTAAAATATGTATTTATACCCATACGGATTTTAAACCTAGTGACATACTAAAATATGTATTTATACCCATACGGATTTAAAACCTAGTGACATACTAAAAATATGTATTTATACCCATACGGATTTAAACCTAGCGACATACTAAAATATGTATTTATACCCATACGGATTTAAACCTAGCGACATACTAAAATCTGTATTTATACCCATACGGATTTAAACCTAGCGACATACTAAAATATGTATTTCAATACCATACGGATTTAAACCTAGCGACATACGAAATATGTATTTATACCCATACGGATTTAAACCTAGCGACATACAAAAATATGTATTTATTACCCATACGGATTTAACCTAGTGACATACTAAAATATGATTTATACCCATACGGATTTAAACCTAGCGACATACTAAAATATGTATTTATACCCATACGGATTTAAACCTAGTGACATACTAAAATATGTATTTATACCCATACGGATTTAAACCTAGCGACATACTAACATCTGTATTTATACCCATACGGAAATGACCAGGAGCATTAAATGCGAATATTTTCATACAGTCAACCTCATAAAGCGTGCCACTAAGCTTCTACTCTTATTTATATTATAATGAATTATAATGAGAAGAACAAGAATAACCTGAAAATGGAAATCGGTGATTAACAGATTTGTATTGTGGAAAGAACCGTCTCCCTGGCGAAGGCGTTAAGGACGCTGATCGTAAACCCGTAAACCCACTCACGAAGCACATCTGCGCGAGTGATTCGGCAGCGGATCGCGTCGCTTTGGTTTCTTACGGAAAGGTAATTAAGCGGTCGCTCAGAAAGCATTGGCAAACTACTGAACGTAAAACTTGCCAAGACATTAACAGCAGCTGAAAAGTGTTGGCGTTTATTGCAATGTACTGTAAATAGGATATGCAAAAAAAAAAAAAAAGGTACAAACAATACAATGCCATCATCATGGGCCCTGTAGATAAGCGTGGGCGGTCATGTTTCGCTATCTCGGGTGATAACCAGAGTTGTGGTCAAGCTTTGTGTTTCTTGTCTCGACAATGCCCCCGTGGACAAGCCGTCCATATGTTAACTTCTATGCCAAGTGCTCTAGTTGATTTCTTCTCATGTTCTTCTTCATATCCTATTTACAGAAAATCGTTGTCAATACCAACATGTTCCAGCTGTTGTTGAAGTCGTGGCAAGTTTATGTTCAGTAGTTTGCCATTGCTTTCTGAACGACTGGTTCTCATATCAAATATTTAAAACCCAGCGGAACACGGTCTGCTGCCAAAATTGGTCACAGCTGTTTTACGAACGCGGGTAAGCGGGCTTACGAAACGCGTCCTTACGCCCTTATTTCTGCTCATTCATTCATTCATTCATTCAGTAGCATGTCCTTTTTAGAACCTTGCTCCCATAACAATCTTCCGGAAAAACTCTCGATCATAAGCAAGATGTCCCGCGTCTGACACACCCATCTGGAGATCATCCGCCACATCCTGCACCCATCTTCTCTTTGTCCTTCCTCTTCCTCTCTTTGCAGGCATATACCCCTCCATTATTGTTCTCTCCAAACTTTCGTGACGTTTCAAGTGACCAAAATATTTCAATTTCCTTTGTTTTATCGTCTTTAATAGCCAACCTTCTTCAATATTCATCTCTTGAAGTATTGATGCATTTTTTCTTTTCTTTACCCAAGATATTCTTAGAACTCGTCTATAACATTTATATTCAAAGGTATTTATGCGCTGTTCAGCTTGTTTAGTAAGTGTCCATGTCTCACAGGCGTATGTTGCAATGGGAAAGATGCATGCTCTTAAACATCTAATTTTTGTAGTTCTGTCTGTCCCAATCCATAATTTATTCAGTTGTTTTAGTCTTTCAAGAGCAATTGATAGTCGTCATTTAATTTCTTTCATTGTGTCACCGTTGTTTGTAATCAATGACCCAAGATATTCAAAAATTTCCACCACCTCAATTTGTTCCTCATTAACATATATTTCTTTATCCATAGTGGTTTTATCTGTATGCATTCTCATTACGTGTAGAAAATTGTTGCCTGTCTGTCTACGTCAAATTTCTCTAATCACTTTACGCTTTTCATCTGGATCTGGGTAGGACTTGCAATTTACACATCAAGAACAATACTATAGAGATCAAAAGAGACATAGGCAGACATATATTTGATCTTTATAGATTATACCAAAGCATTTGAAAAAGTAAAACATGTTGACATTAAACCTGGGAAAGAACTCAGAATAATAATCATTATTTGCAGAAGAAAATTAGCAGAAATTAAAATTAGACATATAGAGGGTAATTATGAACACATAATGATAAGAGTACGACAGAGATCTGTTTTGTCAATGGATCGCTTCTCTCTTTATAGCGAGGTAATAATGCGAGAGATCAAAGAGAAGCCAGGAATATTGATCGGAGGTTGTAATTTAAACAATAATCGCTATGCAGATGATACAGTGTTGATTGCAGAGAATGCAAAAGATCTGCAACAATAGTTAGATATTGTTGTAACAGAGATCGCAAATAAAGGAACCATCTTGAATATCACGGCAAAACAAACAATGATTATATCAAACAAACAAGTGACACCGAAACCTGAGATCACAATAGACGGGAACATGATTAATCAAGTGGATATATTACAATACTTAAGGACAACTCTGCCATCAGTCGGAAGATGCAAAGCAGAGATTAAGAGCAGATTATGGCAAGCCAATGCTGCAATTCATAAAATGAAAAGGGTCGTATGCAATGGATCTGTATCATTGACTGTAAGAAAGGGAGTGCTGAAAGGCTATATAGAACATGTTTGCTGTATGGCAGTGAAGCTTGGAATGTAAATGAGATACCTATTTAGAAAGACATTAGAATCAACAGAGATGTGATTCCAGAAATGATGTTGCGAATTCCTTGGACTGTCAAAGTCAATAACGATAATAAAAAATAAAAAAAATACTAGAACATTCTTTACACAAACCAGAAATAGGCAAGCATTTTTCTGTGGTCATCTGATGCGAAGAGAGACACTGGAGAACACAGTGTCAACTGGAAAGAGATCAATGGGAAAATAGGCCAACGCATACCAATAGAAATGATGCTGCGTGGACTTAGACGATGGGTGGAGGAATACCATCAACAGACTTTATGTAGAAAAATACAGACTCAGATTTGTGGAGAGACATGAACGCCTACGCCTGCTGGGATAGGCACATGATTAGGTAATGAGTAAGAGTTTGATGCCTTTCAGGCCACGGTTGCAGTCGGTTTATGGTGCTATCCTAGTATTCTTTAACATGCCGGCACTAATCAGATGATATGATAAGTATAGGGTCGCCGAATATACTTCCCATATAATTCGAGGTGGCACTTAGACAGTATGTCCAAGAGCAGTGCGCTGTAATGAGCCAGTGATGTGGACAGTATATCCGAAAGCAGTGCACTGTAATGAGTCAGTGATGTTGCCAGCATGTCCGGAGGCAGTGCAGTGTAATGAGCCAGTGATGTGGCCAACGTGTCCGGAAGCAGTGCACTGTAATGAGCTAGTGATGTTGCTAGTATTTCCGGGAGCAGTGCACTGTAATGAGCCAGCGATGTGGACTGTATGTCCGGGAGCAGTGCACTGTACTGAGCCAGCGATGTGGACAGTATGTCCGCGAGCAGTGCACTGTAATGAGCCAGTGATGTGGACAGTATGTCCGGAAGCAATGCACTCTAATGAGCCAGAAATGTTGTCAGTATGTCCGGGCGCAGTGCACTGTAATGAGCCAGTGATGTGGACAGTATGTCCGGAAGCAATGCACTGTAATGAGCCAGTGATGTGGACTGTATGTCCGCGAGCAGTGCACTGTAATGAGCCAGTGATGTGGACAACATGTCCGGAAGCAATGCACTGTAATGAGCCAGTGATGTGGACTGTATGTCCGCGAGCAGTGCACTGTAATGAGCCAGTGATGTGGACAATATGTCCGGGCGCAGTGCACTGTAATGAGCCAGTGATGAGTCAGGCCTCACATTTTATAGGTCTGGGTACACGGAGGAGCGAGTGAGCAGTCGTTTCTTCTGTTGACGGACGACGAGCGCAGGGTTGGAAGTTGTGTCACTCCGCGAATATGACATTATAAGCTGAGGTTCTTATCAGCCACACACCGAGGTTAGTGGAGAAAGATTCTCCTTTCTTGAAGAAATTGCGAACACACAAACTTCACCCCGTATGGCAAGCGTGCTAGCCACTGCACTGTCACGGCTCCCATTCACTTATTTGAGTGATTCACCCAACATATGAAGAGTCTTGGCAACCTACACTGAGGAAATAACTGAGCAAAATGACACGAGGAAAAGGTTGGTCAAAGATCACAGCTATAGCTGCATTACATGTGTACAGTGTTGCATGTAAATTGGGTGTTTCCTCAGGTTAACAAAACATGCTTATCAAGGGATTATAGAGTGAAACACAGACATATTAATACAGATCTACATATATGCTGCAATGCAGAGATGGATAATTGCGAAAATAAAATAAAAAATAACTTTATCTGTACATAATATGTAGGGGTTCTGGCCGCGGCGGTGACTTACGGGGTACGTGAGCCGGTCGCTCAGAAAGCAATGGGAAACTACTGAGCTTAATCTTGCCTAGTACATTAACAGCAGGTGAAAATGCTGGTGTTGATTGCAACGTCCTGGAAGGGATATGCAACATTAAACAAAGTAATAGTAATGAAATGTCCGATGATAATGACAATATAATTAACGGACGACATTGGTGGCGACAGGCAAATAAAAAAATAAAAAACGTATATTATCAACTGATTATTAGAATAGTCTATCAATATTACATACTGACAAGCAATGGGTACTTACATAGTATCCTGAGAAATGTTTACACGGTAAGGGACGACATATCACACCACTTCTCAGCTGATTCCCTTGTTTTCATTGTTGCCCTGAACCGCCTTCATGCCTCGCACACCTTGATTGATACCAATGTCTCCCAACCTGAGCCAAGCTGTTGTCTCACCCAAGCGATTAAAGTTAGTAATTGCAGAACTGTATATAATGACACTGCTCGATCCATTTAGGAGTCTTAAAAAAACCAATAATCCGGCTGTTC
>JACEFZ010010763.1:0-40702 GCA_014155875.1 Cepaea nemoralis | reverse complement strand
GCACACGGCCCACTGCCTCTGGTGGGGTCACGTGGCTTTGCGTGCGTCTGTCGTCAGCCTGACCGCTAGTCGCGTGTCAGGTACCAATCTCGCCAGCCGACAACTCTTGTCCGCCGGGTGCCGTAACGATGTTGCTGCGTAGCTAGGCTCTGACAGTATGTATGTATGTATGTATGTATGTATGTATGTATGTATGTATGTATGTATGTATGTATGTATGTATGTATGTATGTATGTATGTATGTATGTATGTATGTATGTATGTATGTATGTATGTATGTATGTATGTATGTATGTATGTATGTATGTATGTATGTATGTATGTATGTATGTATGTATGTATGTATGTATGTATGTATGTATGTATGTATGTATGTATGTATGTATGTATGTATGTATGTATGTATGTATGTATGTATGTATGTATGTATGTATGTATGTATGTATGTATGTATGTATGTATGTATGTATGTATGTATGTATGTATGTATGTATGTATGTATGTATGTATGTATGTATGTATGTATGTATGTATGTATGTATGTATGTATGTATGTATGTATGTATGTATGTATGTATGTATGTATGTATGTATGTATGTATGTATGTATGTATGTATGTATGTATGTATGTATGTATGTATGTATGTATGTATGTATGTATGTATGTATGTATGTATGTATGTATGTATGTATGTATGTATGTATGTATGTATGTATGTATGTATGTATGTATGTATGTATGTATGTATGTATGTATGTATGTATGTATGTATGTATGTATGTATGTATGTATGTATGTATGTATGTATGTATGTATGTATGTATGTATGTATGTATGTATGTATGTATGTATGTATGTATGTATGTATGTATGTATGTATGTATGTATGTATGTATGTATGTATGTATGTATGTATGTATGTATGTATGTATGTATGTATGTATGTATGTATGTATGTATGTATGTATGTATGTATGTATGTATGTATGTATGTATGTATGTATGTATGTATGTATGTATGTATGTATGTATGTATGTATGTATGTATGTATGTATGTATGTATGTATGTATGTATGTATGTATGTATGTATGTATGTATGTATGTATGTATGTATGTATGTATGTATGTATGTATGTATGTATGTATGTATGTATGTATGTATGTATGTATGTATGTATGTATGTATGTATGTATGTATGTATGTATGTATGTATGTATGTATGTATCTATGTATGTATGTATGTATGTATGTATGTATGTATGTATCTATGTATGTATGTATGTATGTATGTATGTATGTATGTATGTATGAGTGTGTGTGTGTGTGTGTATGTATGTATGTATGTATGTATGTATGTATGTATGTATGTATGTATGTGTGTGTGTGTGTGTGTGTGTGTATGTATGTATGTATGTATGTATGACTGTCTGTCTGTCTGTCTGTCTGTCTGTCTGTCTGTCTGTCTGTCTGTCTGTCTGTCTGTCTGTCTGTCTGTGTGTATGTATGTATGTATGTATGTATGTATGTATGTATGTATGTATGTATGTATGTATGTATGTATGTATGGATGGATGTATGCCTGCATGCCTACTCGACCGCCGGCGGGCTGGTCGAAGGGGCGGTTGGTCGGTCAGTCCTTTGGTCGGTCGTTCGGTCGGGTTGTCGGTCGGTCGTTCGGTCAGGTTGTCGGTCGGTCGGTCGGTCGGTCGTTCGGTCGGTCGGTTCTTCGGTCGGTCGGTCGGTCGTTCGTTCGGTCGGTCCTTTGTCGGGATGGATGGATGGATGGATGGATTTACGTTTCATATACTGGAATTGTGCAATCTAGACAATCCTATCGACAGCTCCGATGTGGTTGCGCTACAGAAGATGCATAATCAGCAACATGATTAAACTGTCATGTTTTTAAACATTCTATAAACGACGTAATTTAGGTTAGACTATTCTCGCTAGAGACAGTAAAGTTACAAATAATGTAAACATGACTAGATGGAGTGACGACAACAATCAACTTCAGACAAATATAATCTGCAGCGCAGTCTTGTTGTTACTCAACGTCCTATATGCATGAAACACCAAAGTCCATGCACACAAATGACAATGCCTCCAAGAAGACTGTCAGAAATTGATTTCTACCTAGTTTCTTCTCGATACGAGAGACCAATAATGTCAGAAGTCGGGTTGTCAAACACTGGTATTTAGTAGTGAGTGCAGATTCAAATCGCTTACACTCCAGATTCAAGTGAGGAAACGCGGAACACATGTCTCTTGAAAGCTGATTGAAAAAACACATCCATGGCTATTTAAGAAAACAGTCAAGAAATTGCTTGTAGAATAGATAGACGTAGATGCTCATGGTACACACCAGGAGTGAGGAAAAAAAAAAGAGGAATTTACATATAATAAGTGTTTGCAGAAACAACTAAATATGGCAAGTTACCTCCTTGACTTATCCCCTCCAGTAACGTTATTTGTCCTCCCCCGCTAATTGTACTTTAAAGGCGCTTACAAGCTCTTAAGTTACACATAAATATGTATATAGTTATAGAAGAACTTTGACTTAATGAAACTACCACAGTGTTTATTAGATGTTCATGATCTTCTATCATAATGGATGAAGTGAACAAATGAAACGTGTTGTTGAAAAGTTAATATGATGATGAGTATTATACAGTTATGTTTCGATATGTTGATGAAAGAATGAGGTAAGCACATATTACATGTACACAATGTTACACAAGTAAAGAATAGTACAAAGCATTTTGAACAACTGGATAGTAATGTGTGGCTGTTGGTTTATAGTGACTGCCGCTTCCATCGACGATGAACTGTATTTTTCGTGGAGGACTTTTGTGTGGCATTGTGGCGGCGGCATTATGCACAGTGAAATGCTTTTACGTCTGTGTGTTGTTGTTTGTATCGTGAACTGCATGTTCGGAGTATTGGCGGTCGGTTTGTCGCAGAACTGATTGGATTGCCTTATACAGTAATGTGTGGCTGTTGGTTTTCGAGTGACTGCCGCTTCCATCGACGATGAACAATTTTTCGCGGAGGACTGTTGTGTTGGCATTCTGGCGGCGGCATTATGGCAGTATACCTGTTGGTTTGTGGATACTCCTGTCTGTTCCACATTTCACATGGGGCAGTGAGAAGCATTTTATGTGATATTCACTGGCACAGGAACGGAGCGTAATGAGGACACCCGTTGCCGTGAAGTTAGAACCACTACTAATGACTAATGACAACTGGATAAAGAAACATCAATTGTTAGTGCTAATCTTGAGACGCTAGCACATCCAACTTGCAGGTCTCACCCCTTCAATGTGTTCTTACACTAGATTCAGCTGCTTCCTTATGTGAGAGGATTGCTGACTGTCTATTGCTCATATGAGAGCTGTTTTTTTTTTTACAGGACATCGCTGTCAACATCAGCATCTTTCAGGTGATTGTTGGTTTCTTGGCAAGACTACGCTCAGTAGTTTGCCATTACTTTCTGAGCGACCGGATCAATGTCCCGTAAGTTACCGACACGGAGAAAACCGCTACAAATTGTCGCGCAACGTCACGTTACTTACGAGAGTATACTAGATTACGGAGAAAGTCATGTAACCTCTAGACCAGAGAGACCGACTATGAGAGCTATAATTAGGCAAAATGAGGATGTGTAGTTTCTATCGTTTTACACATCTCAGAACACGACCATTTGCATGAACAAATAACAGTATAATTGAGTGTTTCTCATCTAAGCTCATTTCTCATTTCTCTCTCCGTCTCTCTTTCTCACTGTCGGTGTGGTGTCCTTTATACGCACATCCCTGTCAAATATCAAACGTCTTCACGTTCTATGTTTTGTCATTAAGAAAGGATTGTCCTAAGTCCCATGTCTATCATCATACAGACAATGTGAACTGATGACAATATTCTTCCTCCTAGTGGTTTCAAACCAGAGTTGGCTGTGTTGATGCGAATAATCCATGTTAGTTTGGACTGTTCTCAACATAGTGCCTACCTTCAAGAAGTTTTCCTGTGTGATCAGTCTCTTACCAGTGGCAGTCTGGGATAAGAACTGGTGATAGCCAAAGACATATCAATCAGAATGTCCTCACCTGAGAATCGTCTGGCTTGTCTTGTAATCCTGTCGTCATGTAGGCAAGTAAGACCAGTGTTGACCAACACAACTGCTAGCTCCCCACCTTGCATGTTTGCTGATACGTTCCCCCATAAGTTTCTCGATTGAAAGGGAGACAATCATGGGTGGGGCCTACTAAATAAGCCATGCATCAAGTATGCAGGCCCGCAGAGGTCAGTCTTCGACAGGTGCAAGCAGATTCAGGAACTACCACCTCTTTCCATATTACTCTTGACACAAGTTGCAGACAACAAGACACAGCCGCAGTAGACACAGAGGTCAAAGAGCTAATACACGAACACACTGGTGAGGGCTATGCATGAACACACCCCAGACACTCAGTGTCGCCATGGTCAACGGTTATAACATTTTACTCGGCAGATCCCGCCAGTCTACGAACTATGCCAAGTAAAATTTGGTATCCGTATGACAATCTACGCCAGCACCCAACCATTCATTATCCGAAGTCCAGACTGGAACAAACAGGATTACGGCAATGGCCATGTTTGTACCCTGCACATGCGCGCTGGCAATGAGCCTTTGGTGTTATCTTTGAATTACAGGTAAATGTTACGTAATATAGACAGTTCACTGTGTGTTTTAAAACATTTTCAATGGGGGTCAGCAAGGCCGAATTGATAAAGAATGCTCGTTCCCCAACTTCTGATGTGCTGATGCTCAGGTAACGGTTTCAACCCTTACACCGGTAAGTTGGATTGAAACGTTATGTTTTCTTCCTTGACGTTTATTACAAGTACCCCTGAAGTGGAGTGGGATCGCCTTATGGCGAGGGATACTGGAATTAGGGAAAGCCCATCATCATCATGTGTCATGCGATTAGCGTGGGCGGTCATGTTTCGCCCTCTCACACGATCACCAGAGTCATGGATTAGATATGTCTTCTTGTTTCGACCATGTAATGTGGTGAAGCCATCCAGATATTTACTTCTCTGTCTTCCCGTTGTTTTTTTCCCGTTAATTTTGCCAAATGTCATCAAGTTCTATCGATTATGTTTTCTCATAACGTGCCAAAAATATGTTGAATGTCAGCGACTAATTTCTCTAATCAGTTTACCTCTGCTTCTTGTAGGACTTGCACATTGGTTTTTCTGTTTGTTTATAATAATCTTTGCATTTTTGTCAGAAACAACATCTCCACAGCTATTAGATGCTTTTAATCTGTTCACCGTCCACCCATACAACTGTCATCCGTTCACCCATACAAAAGTGCAGGTTATATGTAGCACTTCAACACTTTTTATCCAAGCAAATGACATGTGTTTATTGGTTAGTATTTGTTTCATCTTGCAAAAGGCTACATTTGCCATACGGATTCTTGATCTAATCTCTTCAAGGCACCTCCGAACAGATATTATGAATTTTCCAAGATTCACATGTGTAAGAATATTACCATCTCATCTCATCTCATCATGTTCCTCTTGTACCTTGCGGTGTCGAGGTGAAGTATAAACTTCGTGAGAGTGCCCGATTATGGGCTTCATGTATTGATATTCCTATGGACTCTGCTATTCCCTCCGTCCAACGTTTACGTGGTCAGCCTCTTCCAATGACCCATATATTGCATTATTGTGTTTCTTTCTTCTTTGTTATGACCATAAGCTCTGTCCTTTTACAATTAAATTATAACCCTTGTTGTTCACTGTGTACAATAACCGTATCTACTAAATGTTGCAGTTTACGAAACGTGATTATCTTGGCATCTGTAAAGAAGGTAGTTTGCCATAGCTTTCTTTCTTAATAGTCACCATACTCGTCGATGACCGTAGCCATTGTCTCAAAAAAGCGATCCTCTGCCTACCGTCGTGAAATTGGAGACCACAAACTGTACCTATCTGTCGGCTGCATTTAAACTTCATCCACCAACTGCACTCATGGTTTCACCTGACCCTGATATCGGGGGAGAGAAAAAGAAGAGAGGGGTTGGGGGGGGGGGGGGGGGTTGGGGGTGTAGTGTTGCTAAACGGGTACTCCACCTTGAACAAAGGTATCCCTCCGCTAGCCTAAGAGGAAATGAGGCACTTTACTTCTCCTATGATAGGGGCGACCCCTATTCCGCCATCCATAATAGGAACAGCTAATCCACATGCACAATTTAGTCCAGGGCACTAAAAGTAGTATCCCGTGTATTGGCTACGCTTGAGATTTAAATAGAAAATGAAAAACAACTTCAAAGTGTTATGCGTGTGAATGTGTTCTTGCTTGCAGATAGCTCACTGAATTTTTAAGACAGTGTCTATGGGTTATGTGTGTGAACATGTGTATGTCTGTGCTATGTTCATGTTGACAGCTGGCCCATTGTGTATTGCCATGCAGCGTTGATAGGTGACACGGAGTGTGGGGTCTGTGTGTGAGCTTTGTAGTTGTCAAGGCCCTGGGGTGGGTTTAAGACAGTGTCTATGGGTTATGTGTGTGAACATGTGTATGTCTGTGCTATGCTCATGTTGACAGCTGACCCACTGAGTATTGCCATGCAGCGTTGATAGGTGACACGGAGTGTGGGGTCTGTGTGTGAGCTTTGTAGCTGTCAAGGCCCTGGGGTGGGTTTAAGACAGTGTCTATGGGTTATGTGTGTGAACATGTGTATGTCTGTGCGATGTTCATGTTGACAGCTGACCCATTGAGTATTGCCATTCAGCGTTGATAGGTGACACGGAGTGTGGGGTCTGTGTGTGAGCTTTGTAGCTGTCAAGGCCCTGGGGTGGGAGTGGGATGGGGGAATTGAGGAGGTGTACCAATGAAGGTCGACAGATGAAGGAAGTATGCTTAAACTCCAGTGACACGAGATTCTATTGAGGCTGTTGCCAGTCGTGGGTGATTCACGTGTGAGTTGGTGTCGCTGAGGAAGAACTTGAACGAGCTCAGATTATTGGGTGTGAGATAGGTTATTGTCACCACAGAAATACCCGTTGTTTGGCCTGTATACCAGTTTGATTGTGTTGTGTAAAAGAGTTGTCATATTTCATTTGTGACATAATTCTCAACAATCACACTCTGAACTTAAACCAAGATTCATGTTATGAACTGAATGTTACTATCTACTGGTCTACTTCTTGTCTGTTCCAGGAGATTTGATCTGGAAAGTTCAGATGAATGTACAAACGATTATATCTGTGCGAACAGGGTCAGACTTTGCGGCAGATGGGCGAAGTCAGAAGTGCTCAGCCATATTCTTCCAAAGGAGAGAACATTCACTGTGCTCTTCATTTCAAATAAACGGCTTTCTTTTTCAGGTTTTGAGGTGAGTATCTCCCTAGTCTAGGGGTTACACTACTTTCTCCGTAATCCCGTATACTCTCGTGAGTAACGTGACTTGCGCGAGAATCGGTAGCGTTTCTCTCCGCGTCGGTAACTTACGGGGTATGTGAGCTGGTCGCTCAGAAAGCACTGGCAAACGGTACTTCAATTTTAATTCACCGCAAACATAGGGAATTCCAGAGGGACTTCCAGGGCACACGTCATATGCTGGTGACCCTAACCCTAACCCTAACCCTTACCCTAACCCTACAAAAAAACTTTAATTGAACGGAGATCCCCCGCCAGTGCTATATATAGCTGCTAACTACGCTATATATAGCTGCTAACGCTAAATATAGCCTCGTGACGTCTGTTGCGGTGAATTAAAATTGAAGTACCTGGCAAACTACCGAGCGTAATCTTTCCAAGAAATCTACAATCAGCCGAAAGATGCTGAAGTTGACAGCGGTGTCATGTAAAGGATATGCCAGCAAAAAAAAAAACAACCTCTATTAACTCCTACATGACTGTCCGACGGTTGTGTGTTCGAATAAACTTCAGTGGGAGAGTTCTTTCATTGTTCTTGACTCTAAGACTGTCACTTTCATCTCCTGCCTATAGTACCTTGCGGTGTAGGACAGGGGGGGGGGGGGGGGTTTATTAAACCTGAGGAAATAAGGCCGCCTGGCAAGTGTAGTCGTCATGAACTGTGCAGGATATGGTTTTCATTTTACCCCCTGACAGAAAATAATCCACACTTTACTGAGGATTCGATCCTTGATCTCCCGAAGGAGAACACGGCATTTTTAGCCACTCGGCCAGCCGCTCAAGACTGACAAAGCCAAATGGGTACCAGACATTTTCATGGGAAGTAAAGATTAACTGCCGTGCTATTGACTAGATTCGGTATCGAGTACCCATTGGTATATAAATATGGGACCTACACCATATACCATATATGACTGACAGTCTGAAAGGGAGTTAATTCCAGATATGCGTTACTCTATTATATCATCAGACTGATGCCATCTCTGAGCTGTCGGAGAGGTACACAAGAAAGGCAGTTCATTCCTTACTTGCGTTACTCTGTGTCACCAGACTAATGGCATCTCTGAGCTGTCGGAGAGGTACACAAGAAAGGCAGTTCATTCCTTACTTGCGTTACTCTGTGTCACCAGACTAATGGCATCTCTGAGCTGTCGGAGAGCTGAACGAGAAAAGGGGTCGATTCCTGACTTGCGTTGCTCTATAGCATCAGACTGACATGCCATCTCTGAGCTGTCGGAGAGTTGAATAAGTATACATGGTATACTCCATGTCTGCTCGGTAATATTCATCTGTGTTTGTAGCTCTCTTCTCCACCTCTTCGTATGACAAGAGAATGTCTAGTTACATTGTCCTCGGGACTCTCCCCTCACCTCTTGGTTCACTGGACTATGTCTAGTTCTCTCCAAGGTGATTCTGTCACATGGTGGGTTGTTGGACTTTGTGGCTGAATTGTTCTACTTGGTGGGGCAGCTCGGTCTAAGCACAGCCCTTCCTTAGTCACATCTTAGTCAAGACTGACAGGGTGCAGTGTTAACATCTTAGTCATGACTGACAGGGTGCAGTGTTAACATCTAGGTCATAACTGACAGGGTGCAGTGTTAACATCTTTGTCATGACTGACAGGGTGCAGTGTTAACATCTAGGTCATCACTGACAGGGTGCAGTGTTAACATCTTAGTCATGACTGACAGGGTGCAGTGTTAACATCTAGGTCATGATTGACAGGGTGCAGTGTTAACATCTTAGTCATGACTGACAGGGTGCAGTGTTAGCATCTAGGTCATGACTGACAGGGTGCAGTGTTAACATCTAGGTCATGACTGACAGGGTGCAGTGTTAACATCTTAGTCATGACTGACAGGGTGCAGTGTTAACATCTTGGTCATGACTGACATGGTGCAGTGTTAACATCTAGGTCATGACTGACAGGGTGCAGTGTTGACATCTTAGTCATGACTGACAGGGTGCAGTGTTAACATCTTAGTCATGACTGACAGGGTGAAGTGTTAACATCTTAGTCATGACTGACAGGGTGCAGTGTTAACATATTAGTCATGACTGACAGGGTGAAGTGTTAACATCTTAGTCATGACTGACAGGGTGCAGTGTTAACATCTTAGTCATGACTGACAGGGTGAAGTGTTAACATCTTAGTCATGACTGACAGGGTGCAGTGTTAACATTCTTGGCTTCCGTTACTGGCCTCGGGAATACACACGCGGTATCCTCCCTGGTCGCCTATTAGGACATGTGTGGTAGGTTGCAGTGTTAATGTTATTTGCTCCCACTTAAGGCCCTTTAAAACATATTTATCATTACGGGATAAATAAATACACACTCATGCTATAAGACGATCCTTAGTCAACGGCGCATATGAGAATACATGAGCCCATGAACATATGCGTTAAACATGAACCCTTGAACATAGGAGAATACATGAGCCCATGAACATATGGGGTAAACATGAACCCTTGAACACATGAGAATTAATGAGCCCATGAACATATGGGGTAAACATGAACCCGTGAACATATGAGAATACATGAGCCCATGAACATATGGGGTAAACATGAACCCGTGAACATATGAGAATACATGAGCCCATGAACATATGGGGTAAACATGACCCCTTGAACATATGAGAATTAATGAGCCTATGAACATATGGGGTAAACATGAACCCTTGAACATATGAGAATACATGAGCCCATGAACATATGGGGTAAACATGAACCCTTGAACATATGAGAAGTCATGAGCCCATGAACATATGGGGTAAACATGAACACTTGAACATGTGAGATTTAATGAACCCTTGAACATATAGGGTATACATGAACCCTTGAATATATGAGAATACATGAGCCCATGAACATATGGGGTAAACATGAAGCCTTGAAAATATGAGAAGTCATGAGCCCATGAACATATGGGGTAAACATGAACACTTGAACATGTGAGAATTCATGAGCCCTTGAACATATGTGGTATACATGACCCCTTAAACATATGTGGTATACATGAACCCTTGAACATATGTGGTATACATGAGCCCATGAACATATGTGGTATACATGAACCCTTAAACATATGAGAATACATGAGCCCATGAACATATGTGGTATACATGAACCCTTGAACATATGTGGTATACATGAGCCCTTGAACATATGTGGTATACATGAGCCCTTGAACATATGTGGTATACATGAACCCATGAACATATGTGGTATACATGAACCCATGAACATATGTGTTATACATGAGCCCTTGAACATATGTGGTATACATGAGCCCATGAACATATGTGGTATACATGAGCCCTTGAACATATGTGTTATACATGAGCCCTTGAACATATGTGGTATACATGAGCCCTTGAACATATGTGGTATACATGAACCCATGAACATATGTGGTATACATGAACCCATGAACATATGTGTTATACATGAGCCCTTGAACATATGTGGTATACATGAGCCCATGAACATATGTGGTATACCTGAACCCTTGAACATATGAGAATACATGAGCCCATGAACACATGTGGTATACATGAAGCCTTGATCATATGAGAATACATGAGCCCATGACTATATGTGGTATACATAAACCCTTGAATATATGGGTTATACATGAACCCTTGAACATATGTCTGAAAAAGTCTGACAAGTCGAGAGGATCGACTTCACTACAATGGGTTTTATCCCGGTTTCAGTGCTTCGGGTTTTATCACATATGGCTCAGTCTCTTTCCACATGGCGGCCTGCCGAAAGCGTAGCACAAAGCACGAACTCCGTAGCTCCGGTGACGATCCCTAGGAATCTCCGTGTTATAGCCCGGAATCGAAACTACAACCATTGGAGCGCGAGGCAAACGGCTTTACGACTTCGCCACAGATAAAGTTGAACCCTTAAACACATGGGAATATATGAACCCTTAAACATATGGGAATATATGAACCCTTAAACATACGACGCTGGCACAGTTCACTAACACGCATGTAATCTTGAGGGGAATAACTGAAAGCGCGCATTGGAGGGAGATAATACCCGGACAGATGATGGATCCCGAGCTTGTGGTTACATCACATAGATAGAATTCCTGGATAGATGGTGGATTCTGAGCTTGTGGTTACATCAAATGGATAGAATCCCTGAATAGTTGGGGGGTCCTGAACTTGAAGTTACATCAAATGGATATATTCCCTGGATAGGTGATGGATCTAGAGCTTGTGGTTACATCAAATGATAGAATCCCGGGATAAATGGTTGATCCTGAGCTTGTGTTACATCACATCGATAGAATGCATGGACCCCCGGGAAGGTTAACCCGGTCAACAAATGCGCGCAGAAGTCGGATGTGTCGGCCTAAGGGCGCAAGAACGCAGCTCTGCTGTAAACAGGCACAACGCAATCACATCCGGAAAAAAAAAACTCCGGATGAACGCAGAAGAAGAAGAAGAAGAAGAAGAAGAAGAAGAAGAAGAAGAAGAAGAATGCATGGACGGTTGCTTGATCCTGAGCTTGTGGTTACATCATATTGATATAATCCCTATATAGGTGATGGATCTAGAGCTTGTGGTTACATAATATTGATAGAATCCCTGGATACGTGATGAATCTAGAGTTTGTGGTTACATCATATTGATATAATCCCTGGATACGTGAAGGATCTAGAGCTTGTGGTTACATTATATTGATAGAATCCCTGGATACGGTGGTTAGGTCCATGAGCTTGTTGTTACATCAAATGACAACCAAGCATTGTTCTGTGAAGTCAAAATGGTTTGTGTGATATTGACCAGGTCACGCATCGAGTACCAACTGGGTATAGACTATTGGGCAAGCATCATGTACCCAGTATGTATCAACTCGTGGAAACATCTCATTTAGTTGTTGTCTACCGCAGAGTGTTGATGGAGATCCTAGACACTGAAGACTTAGAAAGAGCGTCTATTCCCAGTATCCACACTCTACTAATAAAGAATCAGATTTGCTTGGCTGGTCACTTGACTCGCCTGCCAGATCACAGTTTTCCTAAACGACTTTTTTGACGGCGAGCTGCGTTGTGATAAACGCTCCCAGGGCGGCCCGAAGAAACGCTTTAAAGACAGTCTAAAGATCTCACTAAAAGCTTTTGGAATTCATCACGACACTTGGAAGACTACTACCAAAGACCGAAATTCGTGGCGTACATCACTACCCAAGGGCGTGGTCACTTGTGAAGCAAAGAGGACTGCACGAGCTGGGAAACAAAAGGCTGGGGAAAAAAAGGCCACCGCAGGAGAACCTCCTCCTGCGTCAAGCATTCTTTGCCCATATTGTCAAAGAACATTTCGAGCCAAAATAGGCCTTACCAGCACTTAGAACACACGGCTCCAAACTTTCAATCCCACTGGATGAAATGAATGGTCATCGTGTTTCTTGATGGACAAACATCACAGCAGAGTGTTATAGAGAAGTTTCTGCATTGTTACTTTAGCATTTAACATACTTAACGAGTGTTACCGTGAAGTTTCTTGTCTCATGTGACATTCATATATGTTTCCTCTAGATACTCGTGACACCAAGACCCGCTGCCAACAATGAAGTGGTCCTGGAAGTAACAAAGTACGATTCGCTTAAACATGAGTTTGATTTTCAGAATGTTACTTATCAACGTGGGATGTCTTACCAAAATAAGTGCCCTTTACCTAAATAAGTACCCCAGTTAGCTACTCACTACACCCATGTACGCACTACACCCACTGAAGTCTCCACTCCAGTTACTGAGATACACACTCCAGCCACTGTGATACACACTACAGCCACGCAGAGATCAACTATAGTCACCTGCCACCCATAGTAGTCATTGAGCTACCCACTAATCCAACTTAGCGACCCAGTACAGCAATTGAACGCCACAGTACACTATTAAGCCAATCTAGCAACCTACTATACCCACTGAGAGATCCACTACACCCATTAAGTGACCCATTACATCCATTGCGCGACCCAAAAACAATGACAGCTGAAATGAAGTGCAGATGTAAGTTGTCATCTCCCAGAAACCCCCGCCCCTGGTGAACAGTTAGATGTAAACGACAGCAAAGGTTTTCAGTAAAACTTGGACACTATGAACATGCAACGAATTATTACACTAAGTCCTTCGATCCAAGTAATAAATAAATCCACTACTAAATCACAGTTGTTGATTTGTCTTATTTTGTTCAGTATAGTTGTTGCCTTGATTTCTTTTCACTAAGATTAATTTGTTATTGTTTCATCACTGGGGTCACTCTTTGGCTATTAACTCGTAACGACAGGAGATTTCTCTCATACCTAATGTACACTTGTCTTGCTTAGTGAGTTCATATGTAGTGTTAAAATAACACTCTAACACTGCCTTCAATATCGCCCTTAAATACTGGGCTCTAATCAGATACCCTGAGGAATATCGCTCCCAGATACTTAGCGCCAATCAGAGACCCTGAGGATTATCGTCCCTAAATACTGGGCTCCAATCGGAGACCCTGGGGAAATATCGGCCCTAAATAACTTCCTAAAACCGGAGACGTTGAGAAATATTGTCCCTAAAGCAACGTGTGCAATACCAAACCGAATGATTGATTGATTGATTTACGAACCAACGTCACAGCATTCGGGGCATTCCCATACGATCTCCGTCTCCATCCTCAGTAGCCAGCGAAGTGTTCCAACACTAATATTTCCAGTAGCAATCTGATTGTATGTCTGTCTCGCCTTTCCTCTGAGCGTCGAGCGTCGGCCAGATCCCTTCGTCACACCTCGCTGCCTCATTCTTACATTTACCAAACCGAATGATAGAACAACATAACGGCCATATATGCATTATCAAAGACTCTAGATCATATCTTTGAGACTTTTTGATTACAGCTCACGGAAAACAGCAGTGGAAAAGACGTGATAAGACAAACGAAAATATAACGCAGAGATATTTGCGGAACAACATAGATAACAACAGGACAATGTAATCAGCCAAATGGACTGAACAAATTAACTGTGGAAAATCTCAGCAACATTAAAGATCACATGATCAGATAGACTTAATACTTTGAGAACTTCTGATGAGACGAATAGCATACACTTTTCTGATTTCAAGCCTGTAGACATTCAGCTGTATATCTACTGTGAGACGAATGCTAAAGCAGAAATTAGTAAAGCGATCGGGCTTCTAAAAGATATACAATCTGCTCTTCCCTGTGGTATCCAAGTAGAAACAGTTAAAGCCAATATAAACACCCCAATGTAATTACTACCCACAATGTTTAGCAGAGACTGCCAGGCCAATCAAATGTAAACCAGCAGCTTTGAGAAAGGAATATCCAGAGAAACTGCCAAAACAGGAGACCTGTAAGAGGGGAAAATTTATAGAAGAATAATGTTATTATCATTCGCTGTAACATATTAAACAGGCAAACATGTAAGTGATGAACACAGGCTGTCAACCAAGCGACACCTGAAATTTTTTATAGTTGCATATCCCTTACAGGACGTTGCAGTCAACACTAGCATTTTCCAGCTGCTGTTGATGTTCTTGGCAAGAATACGCTCAGTAGTTTTTCTGAATATCACACATAATAATATAGGAAAGCCTTGAACGGAGTTCGCCACTGTATACTGGATTCATTTACACAGATAAAAATGCTGTAGCAGCATAGATATGTAATTTATAAACTGATGAAATCTCCTTGGGTTATATAGAAAATAATTAACAGAATAAGGACAACATGACAACACATATGTCATGTTCTCACATACGTATAAATCTTGGCTCGCAGTTTGAGACAGAGGTAAACAAGTGCACGCTTACCAGAGAGCAACGTACGAACAATATGTTCAAAGCAAGATACTTTTCATCAATACTAATGTACATGTAAGCAATCTCGCAGAGATTGCACTCTATCGCCACGTATCAATCACAGTGAAATATCGCAACCTCACTCTCACACTCTGACTTTATGTATAACACTCTCACTGTTCATTCTCGCCATCCCAATCACAGTTAAATCTATAGCTCATACACCCCTGCTATCAAAACGATGCATTCGGGAATCACGGCCACAACCCTACGCCCGTCCGTGTCACAGTCTCCTAACCCGTCTGACTAAAACAGGTACGCTCATTCCGATCACGGATTCCTACATCTGGTGAAACCAGTGTTGTCCGTTGGGCAAGGGTCTAAGATTGAGCACAACCCGTGAGGTCAACGCATTCATTCGCAACAGCGAGCGCTAACAAGACAAGTCACCTGAACAAGTCAAGCAGTCTGATACGGGGGGAAATGGCACGTCGCAAGAACACCAAAAGACACGTGGCAACCAAGATGTGCAGAGTGGGAGCCCAAAAGAAGACGAGCGGAGAGAATCTACCTTCGAGCTGCAGCAAACAACAAGAACCTCAAGCAACATCTAACGAAGCTACCACGAGGAAGGACAACTCACCGACAAGCAAGTGGGTTGTCTAGCGTATCCATGTGGAGCTATCAGACGAAGAAATCCTGAAGCAGCTACGAGATGAAAATTTCCACATCCGATTCTTGAAGACGGAGCTGCTCCTCACCTACTCTAAGATTCCTACAACCTTGGCGGTGGGGACGACAGAGGGCAGCGAGATGCCGACCACAGTATCAATCAACAAGAAAATACATCAGCCAGAGAGATTCATCCAAGAGTCAATCAATGTTCCAAATGCCAGAGGGCCAGCCACAGCAGAGTAGCATGTCGCAGCAAGACGGACATCTGACGGTACTGCGCCGATCACCACGCCTTCAAGGAGTGTCCACTGTCCAAGCTGGACACGGACGTTCGAGCACCCAGCAACAAAAGAAAGTGCGCCAACTGCCTGGGCAAGCATGGAGCAAGATACTTAGGCTGTCCGTACCTTCAAAGACACAACGACATCTTATAGTTCGCCACAACCACAAAGACACAATATAAGGACGCAATGCGGAGGTGCGAGACATCCACGGGTATATCACAGGCTGAAAGCGACCAATTGCAAAACCAGATAGACTAGTTGAAGTAGCAAGTCAAGGCACTGATGACGCCGACACCGACCAGCGACAATGCGAAACTGCTGGCTGAAATAAAGGAGATCCATCAAAACATCAAGCAAGAAGTCGAACATATGGCACTGATAAAGAAGGAGAACGAAGAAATCCTACAAACCTTCAAATCAGAGCGAGAACTACAGAAAGCTGAAATGGAACTTTTCCAAAACAACAGAAGCCATACAAAAAACCACAGAGAAACCGCAAGATGAAAACCAAGAGACCAAGCCTGAACCGCAAGATAAAGCCACAGCCCAACCACGACGCCCGAGACATCCAAGGGAAAACCAATATCCCGTTAGACAACTGAAGAAAACCGAGATGAGCGCCCTGATGACGCTGACGGCAAGGTTGGAGGCAATTAGAAAGGAACTCGGGTGCAAGGAATTCAGAATCCGCGGGAAGAAAAAGAGAAGAAGCCCAAGAAACTCAGGGGGCAACCTATAGAATACCCAGTGACATACTATAACTGTGAGTCACGATTTGTCTAGAAGAAGCCCAAGAAACTCAGGGGGCAACCTATAGAATACCCAGTGACATACTATAACTGTGAGTCACGATTTGATTACTATATAGATGACGGAGAGATCATCCCGTGGGTGTCCACGGAGGAAGACTGCGAAAGGAAACAAACTATTTATCGAAACAGAAAACAGGCGCAAGGAGGAAAATGATAACATCGAAAAGCTTTTACGGTCAATACACAAAAAGGAGGCAAAAAAGACCAAATAAAATTTCCGTATAAGGACTGCACCTAGCCAAGCCAAACGAGCCAGGCACCTTCACCAACAAAAAGAACCACAAGAGGAGACGGGCACAAAGGATTGCCGCCGATCAACCCCCAGCTGACGTCATAGACACAGACGCTTATGTAACCAGTCCGAGGGAGGACTTATTCGTAAGAGCGCACAAGACAAAAGAAGGGCTAAAAACCCACAAAAACCACGGCTCTCAGCAATAACCACCGCTGAGGAAGCAGGTTAGACGAGGCTGAATTTTGAATGTTTTTTGTTGGAAAATCGAAGTCGAAGCACAACCCACTAATGGTTACGTTGATAATATTCCGGTAAGAACCTTGGGTCTTATACAGCTCCGTGTCTGTGGACAAGGCTCATGGATCGTACCGGAATACGTTCAGCGTTGCCAGTAGTGGGTTGTGCTCAATATTTAAACTTCAAATCCCCAAACAACCAAACAAATCAATATACAGGAGTCACTCAGAAAGTAATGCATTACATATTTATTCTGAGAGCCGTTTATTTAAAACAAAAAGCATGAATTGTATACACAATATACATGGATATGTCTGGTAAACATCGGCATTATTCAACGTAATCCCCATCAACTGTAAAGCCAGGAGGCGCACCACAGAAATCAGCTGCCACGCAACTACGCGTAATGGCACATGTCGTAGACAGCAGAGCACATACTCCAGGACTGCCCAAACTACAACATATCCAGGCGAACCTTCTGGCCTAGAGAGACAACAGTGGAAGATAAACTCTATGGACCCCTGAGTGAACTAAAAAAGACTGTTAGATTCATACTAGAGACAACATTGCAGTTATAGACATATTTCAAGCGAACGAAAGAAGAATAGGAAGAACTGTAAAGACTTTATGCCAGCGGGAAACAAGTGCATATATCCCTTGCCCGTACCAAATTTTGTCTTGATCATGCAACCATTTTTTGCTGCATTAATCACTGCTTCATCATCTTAAACCCTTGTCCCACGGAGTACATCTTTAAGTGGATCAAATAGATGAAAATTAGAGTGTGCCAAATCAGGACTATAGGGTGGATGGGGGTGGTACAGTCCAAGCCAATGTGGTGATTGCTTCCCGTGTTGCCAGACTTGTGTGAGGGCGCGCATTGTCGTGAAGGAAAAGCAGGTCTGCTGGACTCTTTTGCTGCTGAAGTCTGCGAAAAAGTTGACTGAATTTTTCCCCCCAGTGTCTTAATGTAAACCTGCGAAATGACAATCACTCCTCTTGACATAAAATCCACACGAATCACACCTTCAATTTCCCAAAAGACAATGATCACGATCTGTCTAGCTGAAGGAGTTGACTGTCTTTCTCCGGTGGTGATTTCGGATAATGCCACTCCATTGACTGTCTTTTTGTCTCAGGTTCATAATGATGTGCCCAGGTTTCGTCACCTGTAACGATCTTAGCCAAAATGTTATACCAATAAGCATTAAAACGCTCCAACAATACAGACGAAATTGATTTCCTTTTCGATCCATGGCAGTTTGTGAGACTTCGAGGAAACCATCTAAAATCCAAATTTTATAACTGCATTTGCACTACCATTACTGACTGACATGAGCGAAATATAATGTTGGGATGGCATGAGCGCTATTGACCTGTATAAGGTGCTAACATGAGCGCACTGTCATTATGATGGCATAAACGAACTGTATTGCCATAGAGCAAAATGAATCACCAATAAGTCGGCAATGAGTTATTGCTGGATGGATTACGACTTGGCTATTCTACTGCCACTGAGCTATTCTGTGTTGCCGATGGATGAGATGATGTTACTCAGTTGATAACGTCATTGGGGCACCTGTAACTGTTGACATAAGTCACTCTACTGTCTCCAGGTAGATAGGGCATAAGTAATATTCATGTTCTATTGTTGTTCTTATTTTCCCTGGAGTAGATTGGTAGTATTTGCCAGTGATTGATGTTGGTATCTTTCGGGTAGTTATTCTCCCACTCTGTTTAGCTTTCGTCTGGCAAAGAGCACCCTGTTGTTCATCAGGAGTGATTCTTACTTGACTGGTGGTAGTATCAGTGTTTCTACCTTCTATAAATCACCACGTATATATCACATAACAGTCAACACTACGTTAACAATGACTTCTTCATAACACGACTTCTGCATCAGTTTTCACACGGTGTATTATTGTTTTCTTTAAAACACTGTCATATAATGTCACTAAAACAATAATACTTGCACTCGATCTCTATCTTGTATATCTGTCTATCGAAAAATCAATGACGTCGACATTCGTCCACAAATTCACAAACGCTCCATCTGTACAAACGTTGCGAATTCTGCCATGTGCCCTTCTCCGTCCGATCTCGAACGCAGGTCCAGACGTGAATGATCTCTCACGGAACCTGTAGTCGGTGCTTGACCTTCGCTCAGGTTACTTCCAGAAGAGTGGTTCACAATCCACTCGATCTTCACGTCTGTCACTGAAATTGCAAGGACTCTAGGTCACCTGCACTGAGTGGTCTTTGATCCACGCCAACTCCATGGCACTCCCACCCCCTTGTAGGGCAAAAAACAGTTTCACAACAAATCATAATGTCTAATTAATTAATATATCTTGTCTGTATCTGGAAGTACATCTTGGGATCTGAAAAATCGGAAATCTGTGAATATTTGTATTTCAACTAACTAATCCATACATATCGTCTTAATTTACTCTATCAAAATCTGTATCTATTCAATGTATACTTATTCTTATTCTATATACATTACATTGAAATCTATTAACTAAGTTTAATTGCCGTAATGTATACAAAATTTGCTTTCAAATTAACTATTTATCTTACATCCTTATCCTAGACATGTAAAATGGTCTATCATCTCTAGCTCGGCTACATCAATAAAGATTGATGGTACCCCATGTACACATTGTGACATAATCTGTGTTTTCATTTTGCTAATTGTTAAACCAAATTCAGAACAAGCATTGGAGAATGCATATACTACTACTACTACAACTACTACTACTACTACTACTACTACTACTACTACTACTACTACTACTACTACTACTACTACTACTACTACTACTACTACTACTACTACTACTACTACTACTACTACTACTACTACTACTACTACTACTACTACCATTACTATTACCACTACCACTACTACTACTACTACTACTACTACTACTGCTACTACTACTACTACTACTACTACTACTACTACTACTACTACTACTACTACTACTACTGCTATTGTTGCTACTACTACTGCTACTACTACTACCACTACTACTACTACTATCACTACCATTATCACTACCACTACAACCACTACATCAACAACTACTACTACTACTACTACTACTACTACTACTACCACTACTACTACTACTACTACTACTACTACTACTACTACTACTACTACTACTACTACTACTGCTACTACTACTACTACTACTACTACTACTTTTTCCGTATATCCTGTACAGGAATTGCAGTCAATACCAGAATGTTTCAGCTGCTCCTGATGTCTTGGCAATGTTTACGTTCAGTAGTGTGCCATTGCTTTCTGAACGACCGGCTCACATACCACGGTAAGTAACCAACGCGAAGCGATCCGCTGCCGAATCTCGCGCAGCTGTGTTTCATACGATAGTATACGTGATTACGAACGACGTCCTTAACTCGTACGAGCTGCTCCTTTTTAGCTGCTGTTGATGTCTTGGCAAGATTACGCTCAGTAGTTTACTACTATTACTACTAATAGTTAATTAATACAGACGATAGATAGTGAAGACTGACGTGAAACCATCACAATGAAATCACTGCCGAATCTGGCCACACTGTTGATAATGGGAACCAATCCTGAAGTTGACACGTAGCAGTTGAGAAACGTGTAGATATGTACATGGTAACGTGACGCGTCGTTTAATCAAGTAGAAGCAAGCAAGAAAGAAAGACATATAGTCATGTATGTTATCATAACTCTGTTCTACATTAATTATTTATATATACTCCTATTTAGATGTATATTATCAAAGAAACAGGTAACACCCAATTGTGAAATAGAGATAGAAGGGAAAATTCTTCACCAAGTGGATAGTTTTAAATATCTAGGGACATTTATACCATCAGATGGAAGATGCACAACAAAGATTAACAGCAGATTAGGGCAAGAGCAAAAGCTGCATTTCAGAAAGTAAAGAATATCTTATAGAATATCTTATATAAAGAATATCTTATATTATATCTTATATATATCTTATATTATAGCTAGAAAGATGCACCCAGGACACACTGACAGAGGAATTTGAAACTATGAAGAATGTCTTAAACCTGAATGGGTACTCCACAGGATTTATAAAGCGCCACTGCCAACAGCCCAAACCCAAAGCAGAGGTAACTACAGTCCCTAAACTCAAGGTATTCATCCAGCTAACCTTTCGAGGGGATGACGTAATGCAACGTCTACAAGACCGGCTTACCACAGCAGTAGGCCGAACATTCTGTGCTGCAACTCCAGTCATTAGATATAAAACCGTACCGATTCCTACACCAGCAGTCACAAAGCCTGTTCCTCTGTACGCCACAAACAATTGTATTTACCAATTCACATGTAGATGCCAGGCCGTTTACATTGGTAGAACAGAGAGACAGCTTAACAAACGGGTGTGAGAACACATACCTCAATGGTTCAACAAGATACAACACACAGGAGATGCTAGCCTCGTGGGACCGACACACCGGAAGCTCCCGGCGTCTTCAATTGGTAGACACATTATCGAAAGTGGCCATGTGGTTGACAGAGACAATGCCTTTCGCGTTTTGTTTAACATACAAAATACTCGCTTGTTAAAATTTGCAGAAGCAATTATGATCTATCAACGCAAGCCAGAATTGTGCAAACAGAAAGACATGTTAATTAATTTGGTTGCGTATCCCTTACGGGACGTTGCAGTCAACACCAGCATTTTCATCTGCTGTTGATATACTAGGAAAGTATTACGTTCAGTAGTATGCCATTGCTTTCTGTTCAGAAAGACATGTTAGTCAGCTTAAAATTACCGTGGTAGATAAGTGACATTACTGTGCGAAATTGTGTATATTTCAACTTGAAGGATTTATCTAGTTAATTCACGTAAGTTGTGTGATTTCTGCAGTCTGTACCTGACGAGATGCAGCGAAATATTCCAGGCAATAAATCGTGCAATCTATTGTTTGTGTCTTCGTTATTCAAATTCACTACAGGAAAACATTGTTTTGAATATCTTATGCAATAAGTCAGTATTATTGAATGTAAGAAAGAGAGAGCTAAGGTGCTGTATAGAACCTGTCATTGGCCAGATTTGGCATTGGTAACATAGAGTTGGTAAGAAAATTGTCTTGTAAAGTGCTTTCTTAGTAGTTATTGTCCAATGAGTTTGTTTGCCTTATTGCATCTATTTTCGATCTAGTCTTCTGATATGCCATTTGATGATATTATACTTCCTAGATACTTGAAACTCTTTACTTGTTTCAAAGGATGTTCGTTAATGTGAATCGTTGCTTTTTCTTCTTTAGTTACAGTCAGTACCTCTGTTTTACTTGTGCTAATTTTCATGTTATGTTCCATACACATTTCATTTAGACTATTCATGTGGTCTTGTAATTCAGCTCCTGATTTTGCTAATAGCGCTTGGTCGTCCGCAAACAGGAGTTATCTAATGGTTAGATTTGCAGATGGTTCTTCTTCCGTGTTCTCGTCATGCGGTATTCTAGCGGTCTCTGTTTGGCTGGTTTCTTTACATATGTTGTCTGTATATGTTATGAACAAGAGAGGGGACAGGACACAACCTTGTCGGACTCCAGATCTTATGGTGAAGGGTTCTGAGTGTCCTCTAGTTGCTCTCACTGTGCATTCACTGTTGTATTCATTGTTGTTGTATAAGCTTCTACATAGATTTGTTAGATGTGTTCTTACTCCGTATTGTTTAAGGATTTCTCACAGCTTGTTTCTGTCTACTCTATCGAATGCCTTTTCTTGGTCGACAAAGGCTAAGTAGAGTGTTTCATTTAACTCGATAGATTTTTCTATAAGTTGTCTAAGAGCAAAAATGGCATATGTGTATCCTTCGTTTTTCCTAACACCAACCTGGGGTTCTATAGTAGTTGCAAATCTTTTCTCAAGAATTTTGCAAAATATTTTCCCAGTATGACTCAACAGTGAAATGCCTCTGTATCGTGTGCAGTCTCTTTTGCTGCCTTTGTTTTTCCAAATTGGGATAATTATGGCGTTTCCCGAGTCTCATGGTGTCTGTTGTTCTACCCAAACATGGGTGAATAGTCTATGCAGCCATTCTGTTCCTACTTCTCTTGCTGCTTTAATTAGTTCCGGTGGTTTGTTCCATGGGACTAATCTGACGACTTCTATCATTTCTTCTCTCAGTATTCTTGTTCTAGTTTTTCGGTGTCATCTGTGTTGGTTTCTTGAATTCCTTTGACATCTGATAGGATGTTGAGAAGTTTTTCGAAGTACTGTTTCCATCTTATTAGAATTTGCTATTATTGGTTCTCCATTTTCGCTGTTAATTATTTCAGTTGGGTCAAAGGATTCTCCTCTGGATCCCATTGCACTTATCTTTATGTAGAATTTTCTAGTTGCCTCCTTGTAGTTTCTATTTAAGATGTATCCATAGTCCTCCCGGTATTTTTGTTATTCTCTCTTTATTATTCTATTCACATGTCTTCTCGCTATTCTATATTCTATGTAATCGAATTCATGTTTGCTCTTCGACCACTATTTATATTTTTCCTTTTTGTCTTTTACAACTTTCTTTACTTCTGAGTTCCACAAACTTGATATTTTCTTTATCCGTGTTTTGCGTTTTTTCGTGATTCCTCATGTTATTTTTGCAATATTTAAAATGCTTGATTCGAATATCTCCCATTCTTTTTCCACTGTCTTTCTTTCTAAAGGTAATTTTACAAAGATTTCAGTTTGTTATTTCTTATAATTTTCCCTCACTGTCTCGTCTTTGAGGTTGTTTAAGTTTACTAATTTGCATGGCATGTATTTTCCTGGTCTTTGGTTTCCTCTTCTCATGGTTCTTATTGTGGCAACAACTGCTTTGTGGTCTGTGTTTATACATGAGTTGGGCACTACCCTTGCATCTAATATATTTATCTTTCTATTATTTCTTGTTAATATAAAATCAATTTGGCTTTTAGTATCTAGGTCGTTTCATTTATACCATTTATGTATAGTTCCATGTATATTTGTGAGTGTTTGTGTTTATAGAATGTGTTTGTTATATAGAGGTCGTATTGGCGGCATAACTCTATCAGTCTGCTTCCGTTATCATTTCTTTCATTATGTTGGTCTCCAAATGCTCCAACATGTTTTTCTGTGCCCGCTCTGTTGTGACCTAGTCATGCATTGAAGTCTCCCATAACTATGATGTTGTCCTGCTTATCTATTTTATTTAGCAGGTCATGGATGACTTCGTAGAATTCCTCGCATTCTGGCTTATTATTGTTTGTATTAATGGTGCGTATATTTGTAAGTATGTTGTAATTATTTGTTCTTTTATTCTCAATGTTATGAATCTTTCTGATTTATATTTTATTTCTAGTATTCCACTTGCTATCCGTGGTTCATTGACTCTTCCCACACCGTGTCATGCCCTTTCTTGCTGTTCCACTCCATAGTAGACAAACGTGTAACTGTGGTGGATCTCCGTGCAGCCTTCCCTTTTTATTCCGATGTCCGCTGTTCCTATCAGTCCAATTTTCCTTTCTTCCATTGTTTCTATAAGTTCTTCTTCTTTACTAATAAAACCGCAGACGTTCATTGTGCCTATTTTCTGAATCGCTGATTTATCTCATAGTCGATTAACATTTTTTTTCCCGCATATCCTTTATACGACATCGCTGTCAACATCAGCATCTTTCAGCTAATCGTTGATTTCTTGGCAAGATTTAGCTTAATAGTTTGTCATTGCTTTCTGAGCAACCGGCTCACATACGTTATCCGACGCGGAGAGAATCCCATTAACTATTGTCGGGTGTATTTCCATTTGGGTCAGTCCGTTTATACTTCTTAGCTTTTCTACGAGCAGTATAAAGTTCCCCTGCTGGCTTACTAGGAAAGTTGCAGGTTTAGGACAAAATTCTGACCATAGGGAGCCCATCCCCTATGGCGAGCCATATATATATATATATATATATATATATATATATATATATATATATATATATATATATATATATATATATATATATATATATATATATACTAGCTGACCCCGCCCGGCTTCGCCCAGTCCCTGGAGGGGATCTATCTATCTATCAGTCTGTCTGTCTGCTTATTTGTCTGTCTGTCTGCCTGGCTGACCCGGCCCGGCTTCACCCAGTCCCTGGTGGGGAGCATCTCATTTAATTCATATAAGTAGTCATATAAGCTCCCGTTCCCGACTATCTGTCTGTCTGTCTGTTTATCTGTCTGTCTGTCTGTCTGACCCGACCCGGCTTCACCCAGTCCCTGGTGGGGAGCATCTCATTTAATTCATATACGTAGTCATATAAGCTCCCGTTCCCGACTATCTCTCTGTCTGTCTGTCTGTCTGTCTGTCTGTCTGTCTGTCTGACCCGGCCCGGCTTCACCCAGTCCCTGGTGGGGAGCATCTAATTTAATTCATATACATAGTCATATAAGATCCCGTTCCCGACTATCTGTCTGTCTATCTATCTGACCCGGCGGGGCTTCGCCCAGCTCCTAGCAGGGAGCGTCTCATTAAATTCACACAGTAACTTAAAAGAATGTCCTTCCACACACCATCCATTATTTTTAATGAAAACTGTCTTTAATCACCTACATGACAGTAGATAACTTCTTTAAGCATAAAAAGATGAGTTACAATGTTATGCATTATGCATTATTTTTATGAAAAATTTGAAAATGTGTTAAAGATTATGTCATTATTTATTATAACTCATATGCCTGTAAATAACTATATACAAAGAATTTATAAATCTTTGAAAACGATGCAACAATATGACTATAAAGTATATAGAGATGTTATTAAAAGTTATGCCCCTTTAAATAACTTTTCTAGAGTTAAGTCCCCTTGCTATATAGAAATTATAATGACAAATGAAATATTAAATTTTAGTAAGTAAGTAGCCGATTTTACACTAAAAAACTATAAGAGATAGTTGCACAGGAATGAAAAGAAAACGTGTAGAAAATTTCATCTCAATCGGATGGACCGTTCGCGAACGCATAAATAACGGACGGACATACAGTCTCTTTTATATATATATATATATATATATATATATATATATATATATATATATATATATATATATATATATATATATATATATATATATATATATATATATCATGTGCCATGCCGGAAAGCGTGGGCGGTCATGACTCGCCATTTCACTCCATCACCAGTGTCGTGGATCAGCTCAATGTTCCTGTCTCGTCCATGCCATGTGGCCAAGCCATCCAGGTATTTTCCTCTCGGTCTGCCTCTTGGTCTGTTTCCTTCGATCTTGCCAGTTGTCACCAAGTTCTCCAATATATTTCTTCTCATAACATGTCCAAAAAAATTTGACTGTCTACGTCTTATTTCTCTAATCAGTTTACGATTTTCATTTGTCTCCTGTAGTACTTGGTCATTGGTTTCTCTGTCTGTCCATGGTATTCTTTGCATTTTCCTCAGAAACCACATTTTTGCAGCCATCAGATGTTTTTCAGCTTGACTGCCCATTGTCCAAGTTTCAAATCCATACAAAAGAACAGGCTCTATGTATCCCCTCGACACTCTTTTTCTCGTTTTAATTGACATCTTTTTATTGGTCAGAATAATTTTCATCTTGCTAAAGGCTACTTTCGCCTTGGCGATTCTTGTTCTAATCTCTTCAAGGAATCTCCCATCAGATGTTATGACTGTTCCAAGAAAATTGTACCGATTCACATGTTGAAGAATATTTCCATTTACTTGTATATTACATTGTGGCACTTCTTCCTTCCTAGTGACGACCATAACCTGAGTCTTTTTACAATTTAATTCTAACCCCAGTTGCTCACTGTGTACAACATCCGCATCTACTAATTGTTGCAGGTCCTGCGCATTGTCTGCAATCAATAATGTATCATCTGCATATCTAATGTTATTGATGTTTCGTCATCCAATGCTGATTCCATTTATATCCTCTACATTTCTGAAAATATTTTCACTGTATAGGGAAAAAAGATCTGGAGACATCACACATCCCTGCCTAACACCTCTTTTAATTGGCTGATACTTTCCCACTTCATTATCAATCCTTATTGCAGCTTGTTGTTTCCAATATGTGTTTTTTATAAGTCTAATGTCTTTCCCATCAATTTGTAGATCTGCAAGCATATCCACCATGTTGACATGTCTAACTCTATCAAAAGCCTTTGTATAGTCAATAAAGCAAAGATGTATATCCTTGTTTACTTCTATAGCACGTTTAATAACTGTTCGCAGCATAATCACAGCATTTACTGTACCCTTTCCTTCTACAAACCCACATTGTTCTTTCCCTATTTCAGGTTGTATCTTCTTCCTCACTCTTTGCATGATAATTCTTAGTAAAATCTTTGTGATGTGACTCATTATACTAATTGTTCTATGTTGATCACATTCCAGGGTTCCTGATTTCTTTGGGATTGCAATAAATACAGAGTTACATAATTCAGGAGGTATATCTCCAGTATCATATAATGTGTTCATCAGTCTAGTGATTTTCTCTAGTCCAAATTCTGCTAAAGCTTTAATTATTTCTGTTGTGATGCTATCTGCACTGTCGTGTGTCCGTTTAAAGTGTCGTCCCTGGAGTGAGGGGAGTCAACACCCACATTATATTTACCCCCTTATCAATATCCTGGAGAATTCACTAGCTTCCGTCCACCACACTCCTTCGGTTCATGGACACCTCTTTCTCTCTCTCTCTCTATCACTCTACCTGATCATGCCCCCTCTCATTCTTCCCCCAACGCAACATACTCAACAACTCTTGCTTCTAAAAATTAATAACAATTAATTTATTAAAAGAAAATTGTAACGTATGTGAGACGTGTATGCGAAGAAAATGTATGACGTGTTCTATAATGTGTGTAGGATCGGACCCTCAGATAATAGCACAGTCAGTTCATCCTTGCAAGGACACACCACAGCACGTTAAGTCAGAACAAGTCCACCTCACCCAGTGCTGTATCTCTCCTGCCGGACACTGACTGCCATCTGTAGCTACCTGGTAATCCATCTTCCTGATCATCCGAAATCGATACAGTTTGTAATTTACGGCTGATCATGGACCGGTTGCACACTACACATTATAAGTTCCTATCGTTCCTAAAAAATGTACGAATCCTTTGTACTGTGAAATTCGGTATCACTGTTATTGTTAATATACTTGATCCTAACTAGTGTCTATATAGTCTCAAGTATAATGTCTTTTGTAATATTTCACTGGAATCTATCGCTCCATGTGAATGTTACATTTTAATGTTCTCGTTTAGTTAAAAATGTTTGTATGATGTGTGATGTGTCAACAATCATCACCCATCCTAGGTGAACCTTCACACACAGGAATCGTTATATTGTTTTGCTCTTCTGAACCATGTTATGGTGGACCCTCCTGATCATGAGTCCAGCGTAAACATTATACCCCTTTTCTTCTCGGGCGTTATTCGTTTTCCGTAAGAAAGCATTTGATTGTTCAACTGGTGTTCTTCCTAATTGGAGTTGAACATTCTTCAAAACCAGTGTTGAACTTCCTCGTAACTGGCAGGGAACCTGTTAGAGAAACAACACATCTGGTGATAGCACTTGTCACTGATCCTACCGGCTGAGTGTAAGCCTATTGCCTTGCTCTGTTATTTTTCAGCTAACTAAACTCTGTCATAGAGCAGATTAGCTACTCACCTAGGTCCAAATCAGGCTATGACAATGAAAGACCAATAAACAGAGTGCAAAACCCCAGTGGGCAAACCACTGAAAGTTCCCCCCCCCCCAATTGGACACTTTCCCCATCTCCCAACCCATCTTAAATCTCTCCAAATATCACCCCGCTACACTATTCACCCTAGCAGAACTACTTCTCACTTCACTACTCTATTTTCAACTAACAGAGCTAATCATCACACTCTAGTTTTAACAAGGCTACTGCCTATATTAATTAGGCCTAAATAGACTATATTTGGTACCTTAAGCAAACCCGCCTCATTCCTGGATGGCCTCTACACTTTGCCATAAAGACACATGTTATTTAATTTTGAAATAATATAACACTGTAGAGCTCTCCGAACTTCCTAACTGCGGTAACAAAACACGTCAATCCTATTCCATTTTTTGGTCTACACTAATGTACACAAGTCTTGTTTTTGTCAAGAGCTGGGAGTGTTCCAGTGAAGTCTTTGATGTCATGCAGGTGTCCCCCAAGGGCACAAACTAATTCCAGAATCTTATCGCTCTTGTGTTTATTCAATGTCACCAGTGGTCTCCCCCTGTCCTGACAACCCAAAACAAGGTAGCGAGTTCCTGCATTTTCCCAACAACAGACTCTCTTTGATCCGGCTGGTCGGCAAAATGACCTTGTTTGTTCTGTACCGGTTAAAAACAAGTGTGGCCTTGAAAACACGCCGTGAAGCAAACTCTTTTCTGTAATTTTTATCATCTTATGGTAATGACAGTGGATTTCATCACATGCACCGGGGGCCTTTCCAGCTTTCATATGCTTAAGAACATTTAGAACCTTCATCTCCAAAATTGGCGGTCCTTCATTATTAAATCTAATATCATACTGTTCGTCTCTGTTATCATCATAAAGGTGTTTCACATAATCTGTCCATACATGTAGAATATGGTCTTTTTCTATTATGATTTTGCCATCTTTAGTTTTTAGACACCCTGTTGATGTACTTTTTCTGTTATTAGTAAGTTCCTGACTTCTTTTGTGCACTAATTTGGTATTTTGACTGTTGTGTTGGTTTTCAATTTCTAAGCACTTTTCCCCAAGCCATGATTCTTTTGCCTCCTTGCATAATATTCTGACTTGTCTGTGGATTTCTTCATATTTGACAGAATTATTTTTGTTGAGTCTTCTTGTTTCCATGAGGTGTAAAATTTCTTCAGTCATCCATTTCTTACGACCCACCTTCTTTAATTTTGGAATAGTTGTTTCGGCAGCCACATTGATTGCATTCTTCAACGTTTCCCATTGATCATCCACATCCTGGAATAATATCTCTAGATCAGACAATATTTCAAATCTGTTCTGTACTTCTATGTTGAATTTGTTTTGTATTTCCTTGTCATTACTAAATGTACACAAATCATATTTAGTGTTTCCTGTTATATACTTGACTTTCTTCAACTTTATCCTCAATGTTCCTGTGAGTAATCTGTGGTACTATAACAATCAGCACTGGGAACTGTTTTTGCTACAGTTAGCGCTTTTCTAAATCTTCTGCTAATGAGAATGTAGTCAATCTGGTTCCTAATCCTGATATCAGGACTCCTCCATGTCCATAATCTTCTAGGGTGTTGCTTAAACCAGGTGTTTCCTACAATCATTTCCTGTTCTTTTGCCCACTTCACGAGTCTGTATCCTCTTTCATTTCTCTCTCCTAAACCATAGTTTCCTACTGTGCATCCTTGTCTTGCGATGATCAGTCTTTAATCATGATATACTAGGCACTTTTAAAGAGGTATTTTGCCGTTGCTTTCCTCTATGGCAGTGACCATACTGGTTGGAGACCGCAGCCATTGACTCAAGATGAGCTCTTCTGCCTGCCGTCGTGAATTCGAGACCATGACCAACGAATATCTGTCGGCTGCCCTCAAATTGCATCCAACACCTGCCATCCGTGGTGTCATCATCTTACTCTGATCTAAATAACGGTTCGGGTTCATACAGGCAACAATACTTTGTTCGCTATGATATAGAACATTTATTGTATGAAGTGTACAGTTGGCGCAATGGGTTAACAGCCCGCGCTCTCTTATATTACATATCACAGATAGTTAAACATCAAACATATAGTTGTCATACAACAATCTAGCACACTACCTAGCCTAAGTATATCTATGAATATCTATGAGTCCCTCTCAGGCAGGCCTTGTTGTCTCTCTCAAGTCCGTCTCTCCTCTGCCGGCACGGGCGGTAACTCTGTCCGAGTTCCTCGTGGACCCCGCATTAGGCGGGCCACATCAGTGTCCACGGAATCATGGACTAGGTGACCAACTCTTTCGAGAAGGTTCAAGATTACTCGGGTCCTGAGCGACTCAATGGTATCCCTTGGGCTGGAGATGCAGCCCTCTACTATATATGAAGGTGAGGCGGTGACAGGATCCCCCCTCCCCCCTGATATGATTTGTTCTTGGGTAATTAGATCTGTTCTAATTCTGTCACCGAATCACATAAAGTTGGTGTTTGTAGTTTGGTGGAATAGTAACCTGGTAATCTACCTACTAGCACTAAAACTCATGTATTCTACCATACAACACTTCTCTGATTGGTGAAGAGATCCCTCTGTCTCTCGTGTGCTTAAATATGCTTATCCGACTGAAGTTACGTGGCGTTTTAGTAGTTGTATTTACCACTCGCCCTTCTCATAGCACCCGAAATGGTACCAAGACAATTAACCCCTATATAAAAGAGGGTTAACAAGACCGAAGTCTTGGCTAAATAAGTACACCTTCAAATCTTGATCTGTGTGTGTATTTCTATACACTTTTACTCCCGTATGTTATATAATGCTAAATATGTAGTTACCTTGTTCTTTATCCCCCTCATACTACATGTGTCCCTGTTGGCTTGTTAGTGTGTTAACTAATAAGTTGATGTTTCTAATAAAGTGACTGTATTTTAAATTGATAGTGTTGAGTTTTGAGGTTTGTGTAACGTGCGTGCTGAATGTGTGGTGTATTTCCAAGCGTCACGAGTTGGGATAACCTCAATCATGAAATACTGCACTGTGTGCAATACATGATCAGGCATTCCAAGTAGTGGTGCTTAGATGTATCCTAACTGCTAAACTAAGTATATTAAATTAACTGCTACATTAAACTCACTACTAAACTAAGTTCTACACATGTATTGAGAAATTAGACAAGTCATGCACTTTTACATGGAAGACGCAGACAAATTACAATGAATACGTTTTGCGTACAATTTGTCCGCCAAGTGTATCGTTCTCTCATTTAATCCTTTCACGCAGTCATTCACTCATCTGTCATTCAAAATAGTAATTGGCTAAAATATATACTTAAAGTTGAGGTAAGCGTTATTGCCCTTAGAAAAAATGGGCTAGGCGATATTTGCCCTTTAAGAAAATACGTACTTTTTGTACGATGAATGAAAAATACGTTATAATTTAACTAGAAACACTTGTATAGGACGGTTATTTAGCCTATGAATGGCACCGTCTGTAATATTAAAGTAGAATATGTACACATTACAGGTTAACACAATTTATATACATCGTTAATGGAAATATAATACATATTTAATAGTAAACTAATTAATTAAATAACTCCAACGATGATGTGCGCGTTGTCGTCCCTTCGTTCGTGTGTTATGCCATGAATGTTAAAGTTAGTATGGCTGTCTCTTGAGTGTTGTCGTCGATGTTGTTCTGTTTCGGCTGTTTGCAAAGTTTTGTAGCAACAGCAAGTATGGATTGCTCTCACTGTCCCGTATGAAATATTACAGTGTTCAGAGATAGTTCACTGGTTGATATTAATGGTTGAAACAAACACAGTTACTGTTTCTTGCTGGAATCGTTCTAGAGCTTAGGCATTTGATGGTATAGTTCTTACAATATAGCTCTTCACGTATGTTTATGGGTGTCGTAATTAACCTAATCACTGAGAGTACTCTAGCAGGTGTAGAGTCACACTGTTATATGTAACGGACTAAAAGTATCACAGTGTATAGTGTGGCTACTGGACAATGTGATAAGAGTCATTCTACTGGCGCATTTGTCTGCCGTGATAAAAGGTCAGCCACTATGTTATCGGTGCCCTTGATATGGCGAATTTCGAAGTCGAAGTCCTGCAGTAGAAGACACCATCTTTGTAACCGGTGGTTTTTGGGCGACCCATGGTTAAGGACTAATAATGGCGAACTGTCTGTGAGGACCCACGAAGTGACCTTCCCAAGAGGAACTTAGATAATCTCAATATACAGAACAATAGGCTCAAAACACTCCAATTCTACTGTGGCATAACGAGTCTCAGCCTTCTTAGTTTGCGGCTCACGTAGAGAATCGGGTGTCGTACGCCATCCACTTCCTGCATTAACATCCTCCTATTGCGATAGCGCTCGCATCTGTGGTCAAATAAAGGTAAATTTATGTTGGGTAATCGTAAGACTGGTGGATTAGAAAAAATATGTTTCAATCTACACATTGCATCATCTAAGCTGGTACTTTTACAAATTTTTGATGGATGATCTTTAGTTAACATATCAGAAAAGACTGAGGTGAGTTCTGCCCAATGTGGAATGAATTTAGAATAATAGTTAATCAGACCTAGTAAACTTCTAATCTGCTTCTTTGTGGTAGGCACTTCTAGGTTAAGGATCTTGGAAACAATTTTATCATCAGTCAACAATTTTCCTTTAGAAATTCTATGACCAAGGAAGTCTATTTGTGTATAGCCTATTTCAACCTTGGATGGTTTGATAGTAAGTCCAAAAAGAGAGATTTGGTTGAAGACTTGTTTTAGGGTGTGTAAATGAGAAGTCATATCAGAAGAATGGACGCATATATCATCAATATAAGCAACTACATCATTAATTCCGTGTAATAACAATCTTGTTAGTCTCACAAATGTGGCCGGTGCGTTCTTCAGGCCGAAAGGAAGATATAGCCATTCGTATAAACCGAGAGGTGTTGCGAATGCTCTTATATGTCTACACGAAGGGTGTAGTGGAACTTGCCAATATCCTTTCGCTAAATCTGTCTTAGAAAATAAGGATGATTGAGCCATATCTAAAATAAGATCTTCACAACTGTTCATAGGCTCTGCATCCGTTGTTGTTCTGGTATTTAATATTCTATAGTCGATGCACAAGCGGATTGTCTGGTCTTTCTTTTTCACCAAGACAATCGGTGAAGAATATTGAGACATAGATTTTTGAATAATGCCATTCTTCTCTAAATCTAAAATTTCTTTATCTAAATTAGATCTGTAATGGAGAGGAATAGAATATGGTCTACATTTGACCGGTCTCAGATCTGTTAGCACAATTGAATGTGTGTATTCTATCAGTGCGTCCAGGTTTGTTGGAAAAGATCGTCTTATAGTCGTCCAGGAGCGTCAAAATGTCCTGTCGCTGTTGTTGTGTCAAAGTGTCAGAGATATGTATGTCATTTATACTCCCGTCGTCAGTCATGATTGGCACAGGGATTTCAGTATTGTCCATGTCTGTCTGATTTATCACAGATGCTACAGTTTGTAAATTGTCTTCAATGTCATTGTCGTCGTCGTCGAGATCAATCGTCAATATGTCGTCAAATTTGTCGTCATTGTCGATATCACAGATTGTCGGTAATGTCCATATGTCTTTGTCGTTTTCGTTGTCGTAAGCGTGTGTCGTTAACGATGCTTCGTTTGTCGAGGTGTCATTCCGTTGGGAAATTGTCGTTTCGTCTCCGTCATCAGTTCTTTTCGTCTGTTCATTTGTCTCATTGTCCTGTCTAGCATAGTATGGTTTCAACATATTTGCATGGAATACTTTCAATTTTCCATTTACAGAGAATGTAGTAGGGTTATTCCCCTTGACCAGTTTATGACATATATCACAAGATGTACAAAATGTTTTAATGTCTTGGTCGAACTTTGGCCAATAAAAATGGGTCAGGACAATTGCCCTGGTCAATTCGTATCCCATATGACCTCCAAAAGGGGAGTCATGGGCCATTTTTAGAACTTTGTCTCGGTGTGCTTGTGGTAACACTACTTGCTGTATCGTGGTCTGCTTTGTTGTGTACAATCTAGTTAAGATGTTGTTCTGTAGCCTAAATGTCCACGATGCGTTCTTAGTGACTTTTGGTTTAAGTCCTACTAATTTAAAGTATGGTGCAAGTGTTGTATCTGCTTTCTGTTCATTACCAAAATTGATGTTAGTTAAGTTTGGCGCTACTATTTCTAATGATTCCTGCAGTTGGTCAGTGTTGGTTTTAAGGGTTGTCTGTCGTGTTATTGCGTTTGTGTGTTGTGTGTTTTGTTGCACATTTACAGGTTTGGTACTTGGTAGTTCGGTAGCATCCTCAATTCGAGGTTTTAATTCGGTCGTATCGTTCCTAGATTCAACCGCCCCTGCATTGTACACCTTGGTGAATTCTTTCTGAATTACCTCAGTGGTTGTCTCCCTTGGTATTTTGGCAGCTTGAGACAAGCAAGAATGGTGTTTCTCTTTTGCGTCGCTCTTCGTGTGGTGGATACCGTGTTTTTGCTCCCACTTTTTGATTTCTCTTTCAGAGCATGGATGTATGTTGGGTAAATTACCAAGTATAATATCCGCGACTGGATTGTCAAGGACAGCACACAATACTTGTCCAGATATGAACGGTGTTTGAATTTCGACCAAAGCAAGGGGGTATTTCTCTATCGTACCTGAGAATGTGCGACACGTCACATGTTTGTCTGTGTAGTCTTTAGTGTCTATTAATGTTTTCTTAACCCCACAGAGCGTTGCGCCGGAATCACGAATTAATGTGCACATTTTGTTGTTAACAAACCCTGTAAAAAAAACTAGCTTGCCTGTAGATGACAAAGCAGCGTTAGCTGTTTCATTTGAAATAGGGATCGTGTGTCCACAATATAGTGTTGTGTCAAGTTAGAACTTCGTACAGGTGTTGCACTTACTGTCTGTTATGGTGTTTATGATGTGTACAGCATTCCCAAGCTCGCTTTCATTGTCGTGTTGATTATCACATTCATTCAGTGATTCAAGCTCTTCGTCAGATGACGTTTCTACTAATGCAGCATTGGCCTGTTTCAATAACTTTCGGCCCTCACAATTCCTACTATAATGACCCCAGCTATTGCAGAAATAACATTTAATGGCTCTGTGGTAAGCCATGTGTTTAGCTGTTTGCTTCTCCACCATCATTTTGAGGTGGTGAGGGAAGGGGGTTGCTTTGTCGCACATCCCGTAACTGTCGTGATGAAAATTGCAATATTGGCATTTTACTACTTTACCGACATTGGATCGTGGTTTAAATCTACTCTCTGTTTGTTTGGAGTATTTGGTGTTCACTACTGCAGCTGCTGTATCATTGTGACTTATGTTGAGCTGAAAAATATCCCTATTTGCTGTGAAAAATGCATTCCATTTGCCTCTATTTCCTGAATACTCTTACAGTCCATTTGTTTTAAGAACTTGGCAAAAGGTGTGGGGATGGTGCTAACTATTTTATCTATAATAATAAGCTCCTTAAGTTTATCATGGCTATTGTTGGTTTTAGCCGAGTTAATCCATTTTGTGCATATGTCTTGGACTGTACTGACATAATCTATAAAGGTTTGGTTTGGTTGTGGAGATAATTTGGCAAATTGTTGTTGGTAACCTGCAGTGTCTAAAGAAAAATGTTGGAGAATGCGTTGTTTTAGGTACTCATAGTCTTTTCGCATTTCCTGTGGTATTGTCTCTATTACTTTTAGTGGTTCAAGAGCTAAGTTTCTCATTAGAATAAATGCCCAATCTGATTTAATGATTTTATGATGAGACATGAGACACTCACAATTTTCTAAGTAGGCGGAGATGGAATCTCCAGAACAGAACGCCTTAAACGAGTCCTTTGTACTTGTTATATTTTTGTTCTTCTTTTTGCTTCTTAACTTATTTATTGATATTTCTGTGTTGGACTCCATTTCCATCTGTTTTAGTTTAATCTGTGTCTCGGCATTCAACTGGGCCTGTTTGGCGGCGGCCTCAAGTTCCATCTGCAATTTCTTTTCATCGGCCTCCATTTGCAATTTCTTTTCATCTGCTTGCATTTGCAATTTCTTTTCTTCGGCCTCCATTTGCAATTTCTTTTCATCTGCTTGCATTTGCAATTTCTTTTCTTCGGCTTCCATTTGCAATTTCTTTTCTTCTCGTTCTATCGCTCTTTCTTCACGGGCAATGTTTTCTGCGTGCGTTTTCTGTGCCCATTCTGACAGTTTCTCTTCTTTATAACCTAACTTTATTCCTTGCTCAATGCACTTATCTAAGCTAGATATTTTGTGTTTTACTTGTTTGTTAAGTTTATAGAGTTAAATCCCTTAGAAAAATATGTTGTGTGGTCGAAAATTTGGTTAACTCCCCTAATTATTAATGTGTAAATCAAAATGCAAGGTTATGTTGGTGACAAGGTCATGAATATGCAAAGAAATCAATATGATACAAAATAATACATTGATGAAAAATGAGAAGTACAGCTTAGAATTACAATGGGTATGAGGTGAAACTTAGCTTTTAATTCAAGAACTCCTCGATGTTGTCTTGTACTCTCGTCACTGTTGGAAAGGTTTCATAGGTTGGACGCGGCACTTGTTGCGGAACAATCTGCTCGTGGAGCGAGAAAACATTAGCCACTGTCACAAAAAAAAATGTCAAAATAGTAACATGTCAAAAAAAAAAAATTTGTTTACAGAATCAAAATAATGAGGCACTGCGGAGTCAATGGTGAGACGTTGTCGAAGGACTCAGATTACTTCTATTTTATCGCTAGATAGCTACTAATTTTATGTAAACTTGTAACGTTAACAATTTTTTTTTGATTTAAACAAATCAATGTGTTACCAAAAATCAATGTGATATGATTAAATAAGTCATTTTACATGGCATTTAATAGGTTTTTAAGAAAACATTCTATGCCAAAACCGGAAAACTAGCCCCCAAAAAGCCTGTCATCATCTTACTCTGATCTAAATAACGGTTCGGGTTCATACAGGCAACAATACTTTGTTCGCTAGGATATAGAACATTTATTGTATGAAGTGTACAGTTGGCGCAATGGGTTAACAGCCCGCGCTCTCTTATATTACATATCACAGATAGTTAAACATCAAACATATAGTTGTCATACAACAATCTAGCACACTATCTAGCCTAAGTATATCTATGAATATCTATGAGTCCCTCTCAGGCAGGCCTTGTTGTCTCTCTCAAGTCCGTCTCTCCTCTGCCGGTCTCCTCGTGTCCTAACTCGACACGGGCGGTAACTCTGTCCGAGTTCCTCGTGGACCCCGCATTAGGCGGGCCACATCAGTGTCCACGGAATCATGGACTAGGTGACCAACTCTTTCGAGAAGGTTCTAGATTACTCGGGTCCTGAGCGACTCAATGGTATCCCTTGGGCTGGAGTTGCAGCCCTCTACTATATATGAAGGTGAGGCGGTGACACGTGGCTTCTTTTGAAAACTTCCAATAAAAGAGCACAAAATAACATCACATAATCCACAGGAAAACACTATTCCCAGGAAATCCATAGGAAATCACACGAAATCCAAAGGAAAACACTAAATAGCGTCCCTTCCCCGAAAAGTACGCGTCATCCTGTCGCCATTGTATATAAATTTAATGTTATCATAAACCTATGTCCACCGTTAATATTTTAAATAAATATTTATATATATGTAGATGAATGAAGAGAAGAAAATATGGTGTGCACAACAATAGACACACACTTCCCTTTAACGGGTTCAATAATTATTTATTCATAATTATCACCATCATCGTCATCATCATCACCATCATCATCACCACCACCATCATCATCATCATCATCATCATCATCATCATCATCATCATCATCATCATCATCATCATCATCACCATCATCATCATCATCACCAGCATCATCATCATCATCACCAGCATCATCATCATCATCACCAGCATCATCATCATCATCACCAGCATCGCCAGTGTCATTCTCTTTAAAATCTTGCAATTCTACAAGACCTGAACAAGGAAGAAAACCGGCGTACAACAGCAGCGTGTCTCGGACACTAAACTCAGCTAGTTCAGCTAATTGTTGATTTCTTGGCAAGATTATGCTCAGTAGTTTTCCATTTGCTTAGAACTACTTACAGGGAACTAGTTACAGAGAACTAATTGCAGTGACTATTTAGAGTAACTATTTACTGAGAACTGCTGACTTGACAGCGTGTGTAGAACTACTAAAAGAGAACTAATTCGCGTTATAAAAATACTGACAGAGAACTTATAACATATAATTACTTACAGAGAACTACTGACGGTCTCGACATGTATGTAGTTACTTAAAGAGAATTAATTGCACATAACTACTTACAGACGACAGCGAACAGATGAATGCAACGCAAACATTCAAGTTAGTGTCTATTGTTATAACTTGGCATGTTGTCTATTTTGTCCAGACTGACTCCAGTTACAACAGTTGCACTCACATGACGGCCATGATGGGGCTCCGGCCCTCTCCACTGCTGCTGTTTACAGTCGTACTGCTGTTTGGCTCTGTTGCTGCGTTTCAAGGGGTTTGTGCTTTAATTTGTCTCTCTTTAATTTGTCGGTCGGTCGGTCGGTCGGTCGGTCTGTCTGTCTGTCTGTCTGTCTGTCTGTCTGTCTGTCTGTCTGTCTGTCTGTCTGTCTGTCTGTGTCTGTCTGTCTGTCTGTCTGTCTGTCTGTCTGTTCTTTATTGTCGCTTCTTTATTGTTTAAAATTCCGCCCTTACTAGTAAAGTAGCTTTACCTAGTAAATAACGAACGGACAATAACTTCTAGGGTTGGCTGCAACGACCTGTAGAAGTACAAGCAATTACCATTTTTAAAATATAGCCATATTGTATCTCAGACGCTATAAAGATACTAGATATAGCTCTTCAGTCTTTCACATACTAGAAAGATACTGTAAATATATAGATCTACCGACACTCACACACTAGAAATATACTATATATAGATCTACCGTCTCTCACACATTAAAAAGATACTATATATAGTTCTACCGTCTCTCACACACTAAAAAGATACTGTATATAGCTCTACTGTCTCTCACAGACTAGAAAGATACTATGTATAGCTCTACCGTCTCTCACACACAAGAAATACATTATATATAGCTCTACCGTCTCTCACACACTAACAACTTTTTATATACAGCTCTGCCATCTCTCATACGGTATAAATATACTATATATAGCTCTAAGGTATCTCACACACTAGAAAGATACTGTACATAACTTTAACGTCTCTCACACACTATAAATATATTATATATAGCTCAAACGTCTCTCATACACTAGAAATATATTATATACAGCTCTACCGTCTCTGTGGCATATTACAAATCTATATGTATAGGGGTAATTCCCGAGAGGAATGGGTTGCCAATTCCTTCGTAGTCAGCCATCATAAGCCTGAAACTCCCCGTAAAAAAGAATCGGAAAACCATC
>JACEFZ010010762.1:100000-102626 GCA_014155875.1 Cepaea nemoralis | reverse complement strand
ATAGTAGTGTAGATAGATTAGATAGTTTAAAGTTTTAGTGGATAGATAGATAGATAGATAGATAGAACTTTATAGACAGACAGACAGACAGACAGACAGATACAATCCCTCAAGTACAAATATTTGCCCACTGAAGGAACTGACAGATTTCCCCTCCCAAGAGGTACACCCTGTGTATCCCCGACGCCAGCTCTAACGTTGACCGATCTAACTAGCGAAATCTGGTATCGACACTCCCGTGATCCCCCGCAAGAAGCCATTAATCTCCCAGGAAACCCCTGGGATCAGACCGAGGCTAATATTATTGTCGGTTTCTGACACCGGTTGTCTGGATATTCATGCCATCTCCTCAGACAGGATTTATTAATCTTTCTCGTGACCACGTGATTAAAATCAGAGCCGAGATATGCAAGCTGCTCTGAATACTACAGTTGTTGCTACATCTTTATTTGTTCGGGTTCCCGAGTGATGTAGTGATGTCCGGGTGCACCCGGACCAACCCTAGGGGCGGAATGGCCAGGGTGACGGCTTGTCCGAGTATAAGTGGGCCCTGCGAGTCCCAGGCGTGCTGGGCTGACTTAACCACTAGACCAGTCGTCGGATACCCGAGGCACACTTGACAGGTGGCAGTTTTCATTGGCACAATGAGTGGACTTAAAATACATTAATTGAAGTCATTATAAAATTGAATATTTAATTGGATAATTCTTCTACAGCTGTTTCTGTTTGTTACAGTTAGTTGCATGTCCTTTACAGGACGGCGTTGCCAACCCTAACATTTTATGGCTGTTTGTAATTCTTTTGACAACTTTTAAGTTCAATAGATTGTCATTGCTTTCCGAACGACCAGCATTTATACCATTTTATGAAAACCAACACAAGGTGGCCTGCTGCCAAATCACCAGCAGCTGTTTTTCGAGCGAGGTATGCAGGATTGCGAATTGCGTCCACAACCCCCTCTTCACAGAAACTGTCTGCACATTCTTTCAAATATAAAGTTGTAAGATAAGGAAAATTGTTTTTGGTAACAAAACTCGCTTACACTTAAGAAATAAATGACCGTAGACCCTGAGGTAGACCAAGAAGACGGTGGAGATCTACAAGCACCTCGAATCAAAGACTGACAAGAGAGGGTCTACTAGAGAGACGAATGGAGACGGATTGTATCTGCAGCAAAGAACCTCAGTGACTCGGAATGCTGAACAAGAGGAAGAAGATATTGTAGGTAAGAATGCACGATCTGTTGTACATGAACTGAGTGAGTGTAGAGCAACAATGACTCATGTCAACGGAGTTCTATTTCTGCTCTATCGTATCTAATAATGTAGACCTAGACTAGCACGCTGAGCGACCTTTGCAATATTACATCAATCAATCAATCATCATGTGCCATGCCGGAAAGCGTGGGCGGTCATGATTCGCCATTTCACTCGATCACCAGAGTCGTGGATCAGCTCAGTGTTCCTGTCTCCTCCATGCCATGTGGCCAAGCCATTCCAGGTATTTCCTCTCGGTCTTCCTCTTAGGTCTGTTCCCTTCGATCTTGCCAGTTGTCACTAAGTTCTCCAGTCCATTTCTTCTCATAACATGTCCAAAAAATGTTGACTGTCTACGTTTAATTTCTCTAATCAGCTTACGATCTTCATTTGTTTCTTGTAGGACTTGTTCATTGGTTTTTTTCTGTCCATGGTATTCTTTGCATTTTCCTCAGAAACCAAATTTCCACAGCCATCAGATGTTTTTCAGCTTGACTACTCATTGTTCACGCTCGACATCCATACACAAGTATAGGTTTTATGTAGCACTTCAACACTCTTTTTCTCGTTTCAATTAATATCCTTTTATTGGCCAGTATGTTTTTCATCTTGCAAAAGGCTACCTTCGCAATGGCAATTCTTGTTCTAATCTCTTCAAGGCATCTCCCATCAGATGTTATGACTGTTCCGAGATAATTTTACCGATTCTCTTGCTTAAGAATATGCCCATTTCTCGTATATCACATTGTGGTATTTCCTTCTTCCCAGTGACGACCATAATCTGTCTTCTTACTATTCAGTTCTAACCCTAGTTGTTCACTGTGTACAACAACCGCATCTACAAAATATTGCAGATCCTGTTCATTGTCTGCAATCAAGACTGTACCATCTGCATATCTAATGTTATTGATGCATCATCCCCAATACCCCAGTTGTCCCAGAAAATATCCTCTTTTTCTATAAATTGTCTGTGAGGGAAGGTAAAGACCCGGTGTTCTGGGAGAGTAAGCACGAGGAATGGAACCGGTCAACCAAATCCAATATCGTGACAGCAAATGTAAAGGCATACAACTTAATCCCCCAAAAGCTTAACATATACCTTTATTTTAGGCTCTGTAGACCTGGGAGCCCAAGTCAGTTAAAAAGCGGGCCTCGATGCGAATTGGAAGTCTTTGCTCTTAAACATTCTTTTAACAAATCATTCTCAAATACTTCTCCGATGCATTGAAGACTCACTACGGACGCTAGCTGTCTTACAGCCAATTGCAGATAGCATAACTTGAATTCGGTGGCCTTTCCAACAACTGTTCCGTTGTAGAATGTTTTAAACAGTTGATGAACCGGTGGCCTGAAACATTGATACACCCCCT
>JACEFZ010010762.1:0-95000 GCA_014155875.1 Cepaea nemoralis | reverse complement strand
TGTTCGTTATATCCCAGTCTATTGCAAACTGTTTATATAACTCGGCAACACTGTCAGAATAATGACGTTCAACAACATTCACGCATTCAAGAACAACATTTTTCAATTTCCAGTCATCGGCAATCCAATGGCCAGTAATTCCACAATAGCTTTCGTTATCTAGAGATGTCCAAAAACCAGATGTTAACGCAATTCCCTTTGCGTTTTTCACAGATTCTTTGACATTTTGAATCTTCCTGTTATACTTAGCAGTCAACAGTTTGTCAATAGTGCGGCGGGAAGGTAGCTTATATTCAGCATTTTGCAATGCTGTCCGTAATACTTGTTGAAGGCCGTCGTCATCTACTATTGATATTGGTCTGCCACTACTAGCAATCCAGTTTGCAAGTGATACTTGAATATCATGTTGTAATGCAGCACTCACTGGACGATCAGACGAACGACAAAAGTGACTCAAAGTAGCCTGCTTCGAAGTAGGTGACGATGCTGCAATAGACCGTCTCAGCTGAAGTTTCTGATACTGTAGTGGATGTTTGTTTTGAAGGTGGTAAGTAAGCGAGGTGTTAGAACCATGGTAGGCAAACGATTTATCACAATGAACGCAATAAACCTTTTCAGCATTTTCAATATTTCCATCAGTCAATACTTTAAAACCAAAATGTTCATGTAATCGTCCGGACATTTGTTTATATTTCTCCGCTGCCATGTTGTTACTTTTAGACTTCCGGTTCATTTGTATAAGTGATGGGAGAAAAGTTTTCGATTAATCGTTAAAAAAATAATCGTTAATAAAAATTAACGATTAATCGATTAATTAATCGTTAACTTCACAGCCACACACAGCCACACACACACACACACACAAACATATATATATATATATATATATATATATATATAGTATATATATATAGAGAGAGAGAGAGAGAGAGAGAGAGCGGCAGGCGAAGTTTGATAGCGAACTGCCCTGGTAATCTAATGAGCACAACCGAAAGTGGTGCTCGTCGCTTGTTAAAGTGAGATACAGACTGGCCGTTTATTCCTCCCTTTTCTCAGGCCTAGAAAATGTGATGGCGATATCACAAAACAGACCTATAGCAGCAGAATGCTTCGGGTCAAAATATTATTAATTCTTATGCAGGATGTTGCAGTTAACCCCAATTGATTATATTTTGCTTCTATGTAACATGTAAGGATTATTTTCTAACCTCCGTGACATATGTTTCGCATAAGATGTTCATATTATAAAATGCTGTTTTTGCCTGTCATGTTCTGTTCTTCTTCTGTGCGGTACAGCTTCCATCTGATGCTATCGATGTGCCCATACATGTGAACTTCCGCACATGTCCCAAGTGAATACTTCAAGTGTAATGGCTAGACGCCCGACTGCCCGCCCGGTGGTCCTGGGTTATAATCGACATCGAGGCGAAGTTTCAAAATTGATCCAGGTTGTCATGTCGACCCAGCTGAAACTGAGCACGAGAACATTTCTCGGGAAGTGAAGTCGACCGCTCAAATATTGACCACGTCACCGCAGGAAAGCGGATTGAACTATTAAAATATGCGTCTAGCACCTTATGCCCGTGTATAAGGACTCATTACTATACTTTGTTTAATTGTACAGTTAGGCATGCTGTTTCTTTTATATTACTTCTGACTTTCTATTATTCAAGCTGAAAACCAGTTTGTCAATGTCTAAGACCACTATATCTATCGTTTTCTGTACTTTCTTTTAACTTGTTGCTATGAAGGCGGTGTCTTTAGCATAACGTGCGTTATTTGTATGTGACAACTAATCGTGACTCCTAGTATATTGTCTACAGATTTCATTATCTGGTCTACGCATAATGAAAATAAATCAGGAGAAAGTATAGATCCTTGTCTGACACACTTCTTTATGCACGGAATATTCCTATATGTTTGTTAATTCTTATGACTGCTGTGTGCTGCCACTGTATGTTCTTTATAATTCAGAGCTTTTGCCATCGATTTTTAATTATTCCAGTAGTTTGATTGCCCGTCTCCCTAGCCTAGAGCTAACGTCTTTCTCCGTAATCCGGTATATTCTAGTGAGTAACGTAACCTGCGCAAGAATCGGCAGCGGTTCTCTCCGAGTTGGTAACTTATGGGGTATGTGAGCCGGTCGCTCAGAAATCAATGGCAAACTACTGAGCGTAATCTTGGCTAGTAAATCAACAGCAGCTGAAAAATGCTGACGTTGACTGCAACGTCCTGTAAAGGATATGAAAAACAAAGTTTGATTACTTCCCAATGTTTCACACTGTCAAACCCTTTTGTGTAGTCAATGAAGCAAAATACACGTCTTTTGTTGTTATTGCCTCTATAGCTGTTTCTTATAGTGTCCAGGGAATTTGTAGGGCAATTGACATTCTATAAGATCCGAACACTGAAGAAATCTGGCCCAAGATCTGCACCACGTCTCGGACACTCTACTGACACGGCTCCGTATTTGAGTAGTAAAATTTATTGGTGTTGATATGTTGTTTCTTTGCTTAATCGCATATATCTGTGTTTTTTGGGTCACATCAACAAATGTTTAGTTTACCAAATCCTATTGATCTTGCCTGTTTTAATCAACAATTAAAAGAGATAATTAATTCCACATTATAGACACTGCTTGATCTCACAGCGCATTCAGTGTCAATCGTTATTATTATCATTATTATCATCATTAATAAAATTATTCAAACCTCTTGTTGACAGGTGTTGGCGATCATGCTTCTCCAGATCTTGCGATCTACAACAGCATGTATTAATTCGTGCACTGGAAACCTTCTTTGCCATGGCACAACATTGTCAAGAGTTTGTCTTGTTGTCTTCCTCTACCGTCTTTCCTCAAACCTTTCCAGTTGTCACACTATGTTCTAGTTTGTTTTAAATGTATTTATATTATCATCATCATATCTATTGCAATAAGTTAATATAACTAAATGTAAGAAAAATATTGCTGAAATGTTATTTAGAATCTGTTTTGCTATATGGCAGCGAATGAACAAATTAAAAAAGCTTGGAAGCATCGGAGTTGTGGTTCCTGAGACGAATGCTGCGAATACATTGGACAGCCAGAACAAACTATGATTTCCCGAGAGAGGTTTATGAATCTACAATATTGTATACAACCATACGAAAGAGACATACAGCATTCTTTAGTCGTGTCTTGAAAAGACATGTATTTGAGAATATCGTGGCATCTGGAAATATTAGTGGGAAAAGAGGCATAAGCAGATCAAGAGAAATGATGCTTGGTGATGGACTGAGACGGTGACATGAAAGAATATCATCAGCAGAATTGATCCAGAGCACCAAGTACCGAGATCTGCGGAAGGACATGTATGCTGAAACCAATTCATACAGGACATGATGAAGATGATGATATTTATCATCATCATCACCATCGTCATGTTCATCATCAATCCAAAATCCAAATCGCATGACTCACTGCCCTCCATTTGTCACTATCCTCGAAGTTACCAATATAAACAACAACAACATCGACATTCTTTCTTCGATTTTCTCAGTCCAGGATTCTCTGTGTCTCTCGTATGCTTTAATATGTCCCGTGTTGGAGCTTTTATGACAGGGAGACGTGTAGAGCGACGTGTCCAAACCAGGTTTACTGTGTTGTTTCTAATGTTAAGTGCGAGGGGAAGTAATTTTACAATGCTGCGAAGCAGAAATTGTGTTATTTTTTAACATGACTTTCCAAGCGGATTCCTGCGTCTTGAAATTTCATCGGTATTGAAATCGTTCTACCATTTCATACACTCTCCCCTGACTCAAACAACTGTCTCCATACTGAGCCATCATTCATCTATAGATTTCATCCCCTTGTGGACACAAAATAAAAATAAAAAAGTAATCTCGCCGCCTTGTTCTTCTGCGGTTGAAGTCGGTAGACTGGACAGCCATTGTGTAATAGATATTGCGCATGTGCAAACGGCTTGATCCTCACGACCCCTACGTGGGATATTGCTTAAGGTACAGCATGTATCCTCGTATAAGATTTTCCGTTGTTATGCTCTTCCATGCACTTTGTAGTAAATGCCCAGTCATGTAATGACTTTCCATTATATGTATAGCTTAATATGTTCACTGCTGTTTTATTGTTCCTTATGTGCGTATGAGAACACAGAAGAAGAACCATCTGCAAATGACACCATTAGAGAACTCCTGTTTGCGGACGATCAAGTGTTAATAGCAAAATCAGAAGCTGAATTAGAAGACCACATGAATAGTCTAAATGAAATGTGTAGGGAACATAACATAAAAATTAGCTAACGAAAAACAGAGGTACTGACTATAACTGAAGAAAAAAAAAAACAACAATTCACCTAAACGAACATCCCTTAAAACAAGTATAGAGTTTCAAGTGCCCAGGAAGAATAATATCATCAAATGACAAATCAGAAGATGAGATCGAAAATAAATGCTATAAGGCAAACAAACGCATTGGACAATAGGCACCAAACTAATGAACAAACATGTATCAATAACTCCTAAGAAAGCACTTTACAACACAATCTTCCTACCAACTCTATGTTACCAATGCCAAACCTGGACAATGACAGAAAAAGAGAAAAGAAGAATCACAACAATAGAAATGAGATTCCTGAGAAGAATACTCAATGTATCAAGAAGAGATAAGATCAGAAATGAAGAAATCAGGACTAAAGTGGGGGTGTTAGCAGGGCTAGATGTTATTAGAAGGCAGCAAGTCAAATGGTTTGGCCATGCAAGTAGGTTACCAGCTAACAGTATACCACAACAAGCAATGATGTACAGACCAGATGGAAGCAGAGGAAGAGGCCGACCACGTAAACGATAGACGCAGGGAATAGCCGAGTCCATGGGAATATCGATACACGAAACCCATAAGCGGGCACTCTCCCGTTGTTTATACTTCCCTCGACACCGCAAGGTACAAGAGGAACATGATGAGATGAGATGAGATGATATTTGCGTGTGGTTGCTGTTAGTTGTGATGTATTACTTTATTTTACCCACCCAGTTAACGTCTTAGTCTTATAGCCCATTGCCGTGTGGTCTTGGTCATCTTGTCTATCACTAGCCTTCTATCTCGTGCACTTTCACACATGTCTAATACGATGTTTATCCCCGCCATGATGTCAAACCGGTCAGCGTCTACTCTCTCTGCCAACCCTGTCTCCCCTCACCTCCAACCTTTCCTTTGTCACGACGTACTCGGCTTCTCCCTTCTCCTGACGTGCCAAATAATGCAGATTGTTCTCTTCTGCAGTTTCATTACAGACAAAACTCATTGTTGTTGCCTTACATAAGTATGCATTTCCTGCCTAAAATACGCATATTGATTCTGGATACGCCTCTGGGATCCTGTCTGCTGCTATGAATGATGCCAGATCCGAGCTGTATGAGACATCAATCTCTGTGTCAAGTCCCCGGCATCCTGTAATATATGGCCCTTAATCTAAACAAACTTATCACAAGAGCTACGGTATTTTCCCGTGCCCCAGAATCTTTCTGCTGATCTGGGAAGGAAACTGTTATCTATCATGCAACTGCATTCACGAAACAATTGTGGCTGGAGCAAGTTCATTCACAATGGACATATCTGGAAGCAGATTAGCAATGTAGCAACCTCGTCTTGAACGTGCTTTTGCGGTTATGTATCAATGCGCCGAAAGACAACAATTTTCAGATCACCGGATAAAATGTTATAGCTTATACGAGGCAAGTGAATGTATAGCACAGCATGCTGTCAGATAGGGTAACAATACATGCAGTCTGAATTTATAACTGTCGTGAAATATGAGCGGAGAATGCTAGAAACATAGAAACGAGAATACATAAAGCAAACAACACTTATTTCTAGTTTCCTATTTATGTTTCTTGCTCTTCTTATTTTTCGAGTTCTTGGTCTATAAAGTCTGTAATCGATGATATGCATACACTTGTTCTTAGTTTCTCATTTATCTCTCTATCATTTCTTGATATTCCAGCTGCATTTCTTATGCAACTGATCTCAAATGATGTGATTTTAGGCCTGCGTGTTTCTAGGACTGTCCATGTCTGTCATTGGTTACTCGGCATTGGGATGAATAATTCGTCTAGCAGCTTCTCTTATGAATGCATTGTGATATTTTGATGTTTTAGGAAAGATGCTGTTTGATAGTTCATGCGATTGCACTTACGTTATATTGGAAGCTGGATATTTTTCATTCACAATGGACATATCTGGCAGCAGATTGATTGACTGATTGATCAGCATAATCATTGCAGTGGCCGTCAACATCATCTCATCGTGGCCATCGTTATCATTATAATAATTGCCGTGGTCATTGCTATCATCATCATTGTCGTTGCCATAGTCGTCGTCGTCACCATCATCATCATTATCATTTTTCTTGGTCATCGTCATCATCATGATCATTGTAGTGGCCGTCGTCATCATCTTCATCGTGGTCATCGTCATCATCATCATGGTCAACGCCATCCTCATTATCATCATGGTCAATGTCATCATCATCATCATCATCATCATCATCATCATCATCATCATCATCATCATCATCATGATAATCGTCATCATCATTATCATCGTCATCATCATCATCTTCGTCATAGCCATCATCATAATCTTCATGGTCATCGTCATCATAATTATCATCATGGTCATCATCATCATCATAATCATCATTGTGTTCATCATGATCCTAATCATGGTCATCATCATCATTATCCCCATTATATCCACCGGAGTTATCGTCATCATTAGCATCCTCATCGTTTCATCGTCAGCAGTCATCATCCTTATTATAATCTGCCTTGTCAATTGTGCAGGCGTTAGTGTCTCTCGGCGTTAATGTCTCTCCACAGCTCCGAATCCTTGGCGCTCTTAGTCGATTCTGCTGATGACTTGCCCCTAATCCATCGTCATAGACCATCGAGCATCCTTTTCCTCTGTCTGCCGCTGCCTCTTCTACGGCTCTTCAGATAGTTGTATTATTTTAACCAAAAGTGCACAAAACGTGAGGATTAAAATTTTTGAAGAAAAACTGTGAGGGACTGAAAAGTATTGTAGGATCTTACTCCATATTTGTGTTTAGAGACATAATTGTAGGATCTTACTCCATATTTGTGTTTAGAGACATAATTGTAGGATCTTACTCCATATTTGTGTTTAGAGACATAATTGTAGGATCTTACTCCATATTTGTGTTTAGAGACATAATTGTAGGATCTTACTCCATATTTGTGTTTAGAGACATAATTGTAGGACCTTACTCCATATTTGTGTTTAGAGACATAATTGTAGGACCTTACTCCATATTTGTGTTTAGAGACATAATTGTAGGATCTTACTCCATATTTGTGTTTAGAGACATAATTGTAGGACCTTACTCCATATTTGTGTTTAGAGACATAATTGTAGGACCTTACTCCATATTTGTGCTTAGAGACATAATTGTAGGATCTTACTCCATATTTGTGTTTAGAGACAATCTATGTCCTAGAAATTCGTAGCGTAGGGTGTAGTCACTTGTGAAGCAAACAGGACATAAAAAGCTGTGAAAAAAAAGGCTGGACAGAAAACCACCGCAGGAGATCCTCCTCCTGGAACGCCAGGCGTTCTTTGCCCACATTGCCAAAGAACATTTCGAGCCAAAATAAGCCTTATCAGCCATCTTAGATTTCACGGCACCAAATTTTCAACTCCACTGGATGAAATGAATGGTCATCATTATTCTTGATGGACAAACACCATGTCCCAGAGACAATCAATGTCCACACGTGTTATTGAATATGGAAAGATTAGTTTAAAATAGACACAAACGATATAAAATGTTTGTTAAAACTCGATATAAATACTCGTTTTCCTTTAGGAATGCTATGAAATTCTCGCCACATCCCGGCCATCACAGATAATAGATGGGTAGGGTATTAATATGTATATGTGCCATAACTGCACGTGCTATAAATATATTTGCATGAGTATGGTTTCTAATTATTTGAAATTAGTCTGGATTACGGTCATCGGTTAAAAACTCGTTTCCATTTCCAATAATTGAGAAATTTGTATTGTGCACAACATCATCCAGTCATTTCTCCATTAAAAGGGAGTATTAGGCTTAGCGCCCATTTTCCAAGAATAATTTACTAATTGTTTTTCTTCTAGTCCTAATTCTCCTTTCGCTTCTTCTTCTTCTTCTTCTTCTTCTTCTTCTTCTTCTTCTTCTTCTTCTTCTTCTTCTTCTTCTTCTTCTTCTTCTTCTTCTTCTTCTTCTTCTTCTTCTTCTTCCTCTTCTTCTTCCTCTTCTTCTTCTGTCTGTCTGTCTGTCTGTCTGTCTGTCTGTCTGTCTGTCTGTCTGTCTGTCTGTCTGTCTTCTTATAAATCATTATTTTATTGTCTACCTCAGGCGTCTTATCATCTCTGGATACAACTTAATATGCGTACAACTAAACCTTCCAGTCAAACTAACAAGTATATTTCTAATATTTCTTTGGTGGCCTGCCAGTGTCCCCAGTGACCTCAATTATCTTGTTCTTAAAACCCAACGCATGCCTCTGTCTATCCCGCCTTCAATGCAGAAAATGTCAGTGATAGTATCCGCTCCGGGAGAAAATTAATCTTTCAGAGGCCGTCAATCTCCACGTGATCATCCCCCAATCTGTTTCCGCTTCTCGGACCGGAAGTCTGACCAAGTCTGTCGATCATGTCAAGGGATTGAAATTCCTTTGGACGAATTTTCCAGAAACAACAGTTCAGCCGGATACCGCCCACTGGCAAGTTCCATTAACTTTCTGTTGTTTTTTTCCCTCAAAATTAAAATGCTGTTTCAGATTCTCCTAGAAACATTCAAAAAAGGTGCATTTTCTACCGGTGGCCTATAGCTTTATTGATACGTCTTTCGAAGTATTTAATTATATTTAAGTATTTCATTAACATGCGCGAGAATCGGTAGCGGTTCTCTCCGCGTTATTAACTAACGGGGTATGTGAGCCGGTCGCTCAGAAAGCAATGGCAAACTACTGAGCGTAATCATGCCTAGTACATCAACAGGAGCTGAAAAATGCCGACGTTGACTGCAACGGCCTGTAAGGGATATGCAATTTAAAAAAAGGCATCTATGAGCCTCGAACTGTTGCTGTTAGAAGCATTTCTATTCTAGAAGTCGTGCACACCTGATGTGCGAGGGGAAGTTAATAACTAAGTCACAAATGGCTGTAGAAAAATAACTAAATATGATGACAACTTGAAACAAGTTTATTTTTATACATACATTGTCCCTATATTTCTCAACATAATTTCCACCAACATTGATGCACCTATTCCATCGTTTTATCAGTCCTCCCAAACCGGCTGCATAGAACTGTGTGCTCTGTTTTATAAACCACGTTCTCACTTCACATACTTCGGCGTCATTCGCTAAATATCTCCCGCCAAGGTGGGTTTTCAGTGAGCCAAAAAAGGTGGAAATCGCTAGCGGCTAAGTCGGGGCTGTAAGGTGGATGGTCCAGAACTTCCCACCTTAGTTGGTTAATTTTGTCCTGAGATAATCGAGCTGCATTGTCTGGGTACCCACTTTGCGCACACTTTCTTAAATTTCAATCGATCATGCATTATGCTGAACCATGTGAGTACCCTATTGCAGATACTACAAAGTCTATCGTTACTCGCCTGTCACCTCTAATCATCTCCTCCACTTGCTACACGGATGCTTCTGTTGCAATCTCAACAGGACGACCAGATCGAATTTCATCAACAATTTTAGAGCGTCCTTGAGCAAATTTTTCTACCCAGCTATGCACCGCTTTAAGGGACAAACATTTGTCAGCATAAACAGTAAGCATTTCCTTATGAATGGCCTTTGCAGGTAGTCCTTTTGCCCCCCCCCCAAAAAAAAAAAAACGCACAACAGCACTTTGCTATTTGGTTGTACACTCCGTAAGTACAGTCGCCATTTTGTTTATGCGTTGCGCATGCACATGAGATACCTGACCCACCTGACAAACGGGAATATAAAGTTCGATGTTGCTGTCACCTAATCACAACTGTAGAAAACACCAGCTTTATTTACCTGAAACACAACATAACTATGTGACTTACTTATTGACTCGCTCTCGTATAGCCGCATTGTGTTCAGCATCATCATGCCAATGTTAGCGTTCAGTGATATCGTGTAGCGAAAGTCTGTGGTTATTCGTCTAAAGCAGTGACAGTCTGTGGTTGTTAGACTAAAGCATGGAAAGCCTATGATTATTCGTCTAAAGCAGTGGAAGTCTGTGGTTATTCGTCTAAAGCAGTGGAAGTCTGTGGTTATTCGTCTAAAGCATTGAGAGCCTATGATTATTCGTCTAAAGCAGTGACAGTCTGTGGTTGTTAGACTAAAGCATGGAAAGCCTGTGGTTGTTCGTCTAAAGCAGGGGACACCAAACTACGGCCCGCGGGCCGGATCCGGCCCGCGACGTCATTTCATCCGGCGCGCCGTCGGTACTCGAACTTGTTTGATACAACGTATGAAACACGAAACGTTGTAATACAATTTAAATGTAAATATTTTGTTTAGAACAACAGGAGATCTTCACACGTGCCGAGACCTCTTGGCTGCTCTAGGTTGTTTATTTAGGCAGCCCTATTTATATATATTACAAACCTTATTATGAGATATATTCTATTACTAAATGAAGCCGCCTGCCGCGACTCTACAAGAGTATGGAGTAGCTTATCCCATGATACCCTGGTAAAAATGCACAGGATGCCAGGATGTTGTGTTGGGTTGCCTATAAGAGCCTAGTCACGCCATGTTCCCGCCTCTTTGGCCGTGAGAACAACTGAGGCCGAAGAGATGCTGATGTCTTATTTTCAGCAGAGGGTTTGAACGCATCCCTCTGAGCCACTACCAAGCAGATGGGCGAATATGCCACAGGCACACCCGAGCGTGGCCACTGTTTTTCCAGATCACAGTTGAGAGGGCAGACAGGCCCTGTGAAGATCCAAAAGATCCAATGGGATCTTGATTGTGGATTGACGATTATCTGCTGCGGGATGAGTTTTGAATGAACCTTCATAGTTTAAATAGGAATATAGGAATATAATAGCTATGTCTGTGCCTGAGAACAATACTGGAGGGGTATATGCCTGGGGCCGGCTTCGTGGCTTAGAGGTTATGACTTTTCTCCGTAATCTCGTATACTATCGTCGGTAACGTGATGACGGTGAAAATCAGCAGTGGTTCGAAACGCATCGGTAACTTACGGAGTATGTGAGCCGGCCGCTCAGAAAGCAATGGCAAACTACTGAGCGTAATCTTGCCAAGAGATCAACATACAGCTGAAAGATGCTGGTGTTGACAGCGATGTCCTGTAAAGGATATGCCAAAAAAATATGCCTGGGAAGAGAGGAAGAGGAAGGCCAAAGAGAAGATGGGTGCAGGATGTGGCGGATGATCTCCAGATGGATGTATCTGAAGCGGGACATCTTGCTCATGATCGAGAGGTATTCCGGAAGGTTGTTATGGGAGCGAGGTTCTGCAAAGGACATGCTACTGAATGAATCGCCTTTGTTCCATCTTGTTGTCTGTTATTTGCTGGTGTTGCTGCTTGCTTGCTTGCTTGTGTTTGCCGGCTGTGAACTCCATCGTTAAATCCTGTATGCCGGATGAAGACATCCTGTTGTCCAACATCAGTGTGATGTCATATAGGACCTGAGGTTTTCGTGAGTATCCGTTGTCCCATGTCTGGCTTGTTGGTGTGCAGACTGGTGGTTCCTCGCCGTGCAGGCTGTCCTGTTATTTTCCCGAGAGGAGGTGGGAATCAACAAGCACATCTTTAAACTTATTATCTGTTGGGATTATTGACTGACTTTGGTCTACACTCCTCTCTTCTGTCTTCCCTTCCATATATCTATTTCTTTCTCTCTCTCTATTATTCTCTCAACACATACTCAGACAACAGTTCCTTTCAACAATAAATAAAAGATTTATTAATAAAAACTATGTCTGGTGTATGTATGGATATTGTCTATGTAGTGGGTATGTTCTTCTAGTGTGGCTGCCAGATAAGATGTTGATAGATAGTCTCCGTGTCTTCTCTCGTCTCTTCTCTCGGCTAAAGTACAGGACGATACATAGATACAACAGAACGGTCTCACCCTGAATGCTCCGTCTGCTTGAGTCTGTAGATATATCCGTTTTGTTTTTGTAATGAAAAAATGTTCACCACTGTATCAATGTACTTAAACCGATCACTATATGCTGTCAGCTTAAACTGAATGTTCGTTGCTTTCTTATAGCGTTCTTAATTCCATCCTGGAAAACACATCGAGTTTCTAGTATTCTCTATTTTTGTCCTGTAAAAGTTCTACACTGGATAGTTCGTAATTGGTATAGGCATTTGGTATGCCCCTTGCAACTCTTCGATACTGAGTAATTTGAGTCTTTTTTCTTTAGTTTGTATGATCTCTATTTTCCGTTCTCTGTCCTCCTGACTTATTAAGATGACACTTCTTTTCTTTCCTTTCTTATGCACAAGTGTCGTGCTTTATTACTTTAAAGTGCTTTCTTGTGGGTTATCAACACTGAGTGATCTTGACCACAGCCATCTGTGTGATATCTTAGTTGATAAGTCTCGCACTGGTATGGGAACCTGTGTGATATACATTTAATAATGAGATCTGTGTCTGCTTCCTCTTCTCTCCTATGTGAGTGTCTTTTCCTCCAGCCGAAATGAAAAGGCTTCCGAAAAAACCCACTCTGACATAGGATAGAAGATTCACCTAACGTCTATACTATTCCTACTAATAGAAAGCAATGTTAAATGCTATTCACTCACATCTATATTCCTATGCTAAACTATACTCTAATATACCTTATTTAGGCATCTATGTTCCTGGAATCGAAAAACACTTAGCGAATAACACACTAGTATCCCCTCTTTCCATCATTAGGGACGTGTATTTCTATTCCCACTCAAGAACATATCTCCTTCAGTTCAGTTTGGAACACACACTAAACTTACACAAAGAAGTGGACACTCTTTATAGGTCATTTTTGCCGCATAGTCCTTGACCTTGCTTGACACCTCAAGTTCCTACTTCATTTTCACAGTTAGTGGAAAATTACAGATCTGAAACTTTTCCATTATTCATACATTCAGACCGCAATATGCTATCCAATAATGCTGTCTGCCTTTGTCGCAAACCAATTTTTCCACGCGACAGGTTACCTGTGCTGTAAGCGGCCCCTTCTGTCTTGACCTATAAACACCTGTGCCTGGTCACTCCGTTGTTTGTTACCCTTACTGCTTCGTTTGTTAACCCTTCTTCTACCTGGTTAGTCGGTGTATACAGTCGTCTATCTTGGAATCATTAACTCTCAGTATTTCACGACACAGGCAGACACTCTCCGGCTTCGGAGGAATTGCTGGTACAGTATATCAGACTACAATTACAGTGTTGGATAATTATTCATGCTGTGATGGAAGATCACTGGTATTGCGTTGGATGACTACCCATGCTGTGATGGAAGATCACTGGTAATGTGAAGGATGATCATGTGTATGTTTATTCACGGGGATGCCTATTTTGTCATTGCATCTAATCATGAATTTTATTTATTTGGGCATTGGCATTATTAATCAGATGTTGTTGTATCTTTTCAATTACATTATTCTGATTCCCTGTAAACGGACCTGAATTTCTTCTGGTATCTCTAAATCGTTGTTTTCTTGTTAACCGTAGAGATAGAATGAGATTCTCGTTGTGTTCTTATTCCTCTATTCGTCTACGGCCCGTGAGTAGTCGGCGTTGTGCTATTATCTCTATCATCTCTGTGCGGTTATATAAATGTACCTATAAACTGTATTTGTACCTTTGATGAGCCGTAGCTTCACCAGTGACCCCTAGTCCTCTGTTTTTCTTATGTTTCAAGAGATTTTAATAATGTTTCTAATTTAATGTCTTTTTTTTTCATTTTCAGATCCCATGTACTTCACCCTTAATTATGGCTACTAGGAAAAGAAAAGTGGACGCCGAGTGTCGATTTTTCAATTAAGAATGGGGAGTAAAGTACTTCTTTGTGGAAGCAAAGGACCAGAAAACCAGGTGCGAAAGTGTTACCGTTTTGAAAGAGTACAATCTTCAGCGTCACTACGAAGCAAAACATTTGTCAACATATCAAAAGTTTTCTCGAAAGTTACGCTCTGGGAAATATGAGACCTTTAAACGTGGTTTTGAAACAAAGAAATCTCTTCACGCGAAAATTTGCTGAAAATTAACTTGTCACTCGTAGAAGTTACAATACAGTGCATAAGATGGCAGAACAAGGAAAACCGTTTACTGATGGCAACGTCATCAAAGAGTGTATGATCGAAGCAGCAAATGACTTGTGTCCTGAGAAAGCCGATTTGTTTGGAAGTATCAGCCTTTCGGCAAGTTCAGTTGTGCGGAGAATAGAAGAACTTGGAGAGAACATAGTGCTACAGATACGCGAGAAAGCTAGGAACTTGTGGTATTCTCTGGCGCTGGATGAGTCTACTGATCTCTCGTGTACGTCATAACTTCTCGTGTTAATTTGTGGTGTCAATTTGGAGTTTCAGATAAATGGAAGAGTTGGCATCCGTTTGCAGCATGTATGGAACAACAACTGGGAAAGTCATTTTCGTGGAAGTGCAAACAATTTTGCAAGACTATAACCTTCAATGGAATCATCATCTAGGTGTTACAGATGATGAAGGAAACAAAACATGGCTGGAGTGGGGAAGGGTCTGGTGCTGCAGATCAGGACTAAGTTGGAAAATTTGCAAATTCCGGGCGCTCTGTTCACACACTGCATCGTACATCAGTAAGTACTCTGTGGGAAAGACTTAGAGATCTAATGTGTACTGAAACCAGTCGTTTCTGCTGTGAACTTCATTCGGGAACACGCACTCATTCACCGTCAGTTCTAGGCTTTTCTTGAAGAAATTGATTCTGAATTCTGTGACTTGCCTTATCACACATCAGTGAGGTGGCTCAGCTGCGGTAAAGTCCTGCTTCGTTTTTACAAGCTCCGAAACGATTTCCTCGCTGAAAACGATATAGCTGATTCACAGCTGTCAGATCCTACCTGGCTGTCAAAGTTGTCATTTGTGGTCGACATGAATGAACTGAACATTAAACTTCAGGGAAAGTATTACCTCGTCTGTGATCTCTACAGAACCATCAAAGGATTTCTGAGAAAGCTGTCATTGTTGGAAGCACAACTGGAAGGAGAAAACCTTTCTCATTTTCACTGTTTCAAAGAGTTTGGAGAGATTTTCAGATCTTGACAGAATTGAGAGTGGCATTCTTCTGTTCCAGAAACCGTTTAATTGTAACCTTGATGATGTGCCAGTTGAACTATAGTTGGAGTTCATTGATTTGCAAGTAAATTACTTGTTGAAAGAGAAGCACAGAGAAGAAAGTACCGCTGCTTACCTGATGTTGAGTTTCCGAAACTTAAGAAATTTGCCGCTGGTATGGCATCAGTGTTTGGAACAACTTATGTCTGTAAGCAAACATTTACAAAAAATGAAGTCTGTGAAGTCATCACATCGAATCAGATTGACTGATGAACATTTGATAGCAATTCTCTTGATTGGATGCAACAATTCCAAACCAAACATTGATGGTATTTTGAAAGCCACGCGTCAGTTTCACAAATCTCACTAACCTCTTTTGTTGCTTAGTTTGTGAGATTCGGATATGTGCACACTAGGTCTGATGTAACTATCTTTTTGCTAACGTCGACTTCTTTGATAACTCTGTTTAGTAAATAAATATGTTGGTTGTCTTTGTTTGTTTGTTTGTTTGTTTTGGTGTGCATTGCACGCCCTTCCAATGATTAACTTAGTTTTTCGTCTTTTTCCCTCAGAGCTTTCGTTCTAGCTTGCAATTCTTGTTAAAGTTAGTTGTATATCCTTTACAGGACGTTTGCAGTCAACACCAGCATTGTTTGCTGTTGTTGATGTCTTGGCAAGTTTACGTTCAGTAGTTTACCATTACTTTCGGAACGAACGGCACCCATAAAGCGTAAAAACCACCGCAACGTTGTCTGCTGCCAAATCGCGCGCAGTTGTGTTACGAACGCGGGTATACGGGATTACGAACCGCGTCCGTAAGACCTTCGCCACGGATCACGGCGCAAGTATTGTACAAAATGACTATCCGGCCCGCGCTCGTCATTTTCTCAGTTATCCGGCCCGCCGTGAAAAAAGTTTGGTGACCGCTGGTCTAAAGCATTGAGAGCCTATGGTCATTCGTCTAAGGCAGTGAAAGCCTGTGATGATTCATCTAAACCAGTGGAAGTTTATGGAACCTCGTTGAAAGCAGTGACAGTCTGTGGTTATTCATCTACAGCACGTTAGGCCTATGATTACTCGTCTAAAGCAGTGAAAGCATGTGGTTACTCGTCTAAAGCAGTGAAAGTACGTGGTTACTCACCTAAAGCAGTGAAAGTCTGTGGTTACTCGTCTAAATCAGTGAAAGCATGTGGTTACTCGTCTAAATCAGTGAAATTACGTGGTTACTCGTCTAAAGCACTGAAAGTATGTGGTTACTCGTGTAAAGCAGTGAAAGTATGTGGTTACTCGTCTAAAGCAGCGAAAGTACGTTGTTACTTGTCTAAAGCAGTGAAAGCATGTGGTTACTCGTCTAAATCAGTGAAAGTCTGTAGTTATTCGTCTAAAGCATTTAAAGTAGATCGGGTATAATAAACAGTCTCCTAACTGTTGTATAATAAATCTAACTTAGTTATTTATAACTGCCATTTAACAAATTATTTTCAAAGTCATGTTTCATTGAGAATTAAAAATCTCTGTTTATAGTGCATATATTGTGTCTGTATTGTTTCTGTTGTCCTTGTTGTCTAAGATTGCCCTCATAAGTAATGTATGAAATAAATATTGAATGAGAACATAGAGACAAAAAAAAAGAAAGATTATCAGACAATTCTTAACCATTTGAAAATAAAGTTCGTTCGTTCGGTTTGTACTGAGATTTGACTGTAAATTATGCAGACCATTTCTTAATGTTGTCTTTCCCTTTGTAATTTCCGCCTTCAACTCTTTCGGCATCACCCCTTTTCTTTATTATGGATTTCAGTGTATTGTCAAGTTGCTTAATGTTACCACAGCGTTATGTCTTTTCTACAGTGTATTTGTAGCAGCAAAGGTAGTTTGTATATTGAGCTAATGTTCGTATTACGGTAATACTTATACTGACTTAACTACTGTAGTGCGACCATTTTTATTTTCAGTTAACTTCCATATTAAGGCCATTTTTATATTGAGTCATCTGCCATTTTGTGGTAATTTTTATTCTCGATTACTTGCCACATAATGACAATGATTATATTTAATTGCTGTAGAAATTCCGTTTTTATCTCTCTTTCCATCCAAAAAAATCTTCCGTTTTCCAACGACCTGCATTTATAAAGTCACATTTTTGTGTGAAAAATATTAACAATATGTAGTTCTTCTATGATGTAGGCTTGGGAGTCTCTTCTTTGGAGTTTCTTCATAACATGGGTATCGTTTTTCTTTTTTTTTACTTTTTCAAGAGCCATTTCCAGCCTGTGTCCTTGTATAGCTAGGGACTTTGTCTTTAATCAGCCTACAAGATATATAAACTTCCGGTGTGCTGATACCGAGGTAGCGGGTTCAATCCATAAACTGTCAATTGGAATAAAATGTTGACTTCCCGTCCTTCACTTGGGCATGTACATTACAAGTACCTCAGAAGTCGGAGTGGGTTTGACTGATGGCGAGTGAAACTGGTAATATGGAAAGCTAAACCACACGTAAAAATCAGTTCAGTGCTCTAGAAGTGGTAGCATGCGGATGGACTACGATTGAGTTCAAGTCCAGCGAAAGGAAAATAAATAAAAACTTATACCGAGTTTGTTCACTTTCATCAGGAGTGCATGCGATTTGAACCCGCACCCATCCCAACGCTAGTGTAAGCGGAACTCACCTTATTATAATTATCATCATCTAACGGCGCTGTGTGGAAGTGGTTGCGAACGCAATTTGCAATTCCGCATACCACGTTCGAAACACAGCTGTGGACGATTTTGAAGCTGAGCGCCTTGCGCTGGTTATCATACAATGGTGTGAGTGCCGGTCGTTCAAAAAGCTATGGCAAAGCACTGAACGTAAACTTGCTAAGAAATCAAAACACCAAAAATATTTTTGAAACTATTTCACCCAGTAAGATTTTACTTGTGAGGGAAGCAAAGGGAAACCAGTACATTAACTTGCTAGGAATAAGTTTAAGGGCATACACAAAGTTAGATTTATGGCGTTGTAACATATCCAGAATTGGAAGGATTTTTTTTTCAGGCAACTGTCTGGGGAAAATTTGCAAACCCTACGTTTATTTGGTAGAAGATAGAAACTTAATCGTAGAGAACATGAACATGCGCTTCTGATCAACAATGAAAAAGTTCCGAGGAAAAATTAAATGAAAATCTAACAAACCTTGGGTTACAGTTGACGTGAAAAGAGATAACTGAAACAGACAAAGACAGCCAATACCAAAGAAGCTTAAAAAAAATAACAGCGTGATTTAAACAAAAAGAAAAGAATGGTAGGAAGAAAATAAAGCAACACAAATAAAATTGAACAGCCGATCAATGTGATGCATTCCATGACAGGTTAAAAATTTAACTGCAGAATAGCTAACGACACATTAAGAAGATTAACAAAGCCAGCACACGGGATAACTGTGGTAGAAGATAACAATTATAGCATGTAAATACTGGACAAGGTCGACAGATTACAACTATTATCTGGACTTGCGTATAGCACATGATAACTGTGATAGAGGATACGCATAGCACAGGTAAATGTGATAGAAGATAACGATGTGTCTGCTGAATGTGAATACTGAACAATATTGACAAATTACAACTATTAGCTGGGCTTGAGTATAGCACTGGATAACTGTAATAGAAGATAAGTATAACACAGGTAACTATGATAGAAAATAACAATGGGTCTGATGTATGTAAATACTGAACAGGATGGAAATATTACAACTATCAGCTGGACTTGGGTTTAGCACGATAAACAACATTCAGTTTCTGGAGCGTAGAACTTGCAATCTTCGTCGTCGTCTTCTGTTTCTTCTTCTTCTACATCTCCTTCTTCTGCTGTTGTTGCTACTCTGCTACTTTACTGCGGCTATGATGACGCTAGGCTGCTGCTATGCTGCTGGTAGTACTGACACTACTACTGCTGCCACTTCTTTCTCCCCTTCTTCTGTCTCGCCTTCTTCTTCTGCTGCAACTATTACTACTTCTACTACTATTACTACTGCTACATCTGCTACTACCATCACCATCACTACTCTACTATTTCTAGTACTAGTACTAGTACTACTACCACCACCACCACCAACATCACACTACCATCATCACCACCACAACCATTACTACTACTACTACTACTACTACTACTACTACTACTACTACTACTACTACTGCTGCTGCTGCTGCTGCTACTACTACTACTACTACTACTACTACTACTACTACTACTACTACTACTACTACTACTACTACTACTACTGCTACTACTACTACTGCTACTACTACTATGACTGCTACTACAACAACAACAACTACTACTACTACTACTACTACTACTACTACTACTACTACTACTACTACTACTACATCTACTACTACATCTACTACTGCTGCTGCTGCTGCTGAAACATCTTCTTAGACTTTAAGACAGTTCTCACGATGAATTAGATCTATTTATAAATTTCCTGTATAGCTCAATAAGCCCTTTGGTCATAGGTTTCATCCGCATGGAAAAAAAATGGGGGAGGGGCGCATTCAAATTTTTTTGGGTGTGGATTGACCTGGTCTCCCTGCCCGATCCAACCTAATATGGGTATCAGGAAATGTCACGGGAAGTAGAACCCGCTGGCATGAAACTAACCATATCACCCACCAAATCCCAATGGGTTTATTATATACTTATAGGTCAATCACCATGTGTCCAGTGTGAATTAAGATGTGTAAGAGTGTCAATTATTTTTGACATATACGAGGTAGAAGGCGGTGAACAGACATGATCGTGAACGCTACACGGCAAGGACTGTTAGAAGAAGAAGAGGAGAAGGAAGAAGAAGAAGAAGAAGAAGAAGGAGGAGGAGGAGGAGGAGGAGAAGAAGAAGAAGAAGAAGAAGAAGAAGAAGAAGAAGAAGAAGAAGAAGAAGAAGAAGAAGAAGAAGAAGAAGAAAAAGAAGAAGAAGAAGAAGAAGAAGAAGGTTTCTGCCGAAAGAAAACTAAAATGTTGCATGTCCATTGCAGGCAATTCTACGTTCAGTAGTTTGCCATTGCTTTCTTTCTGAACGAGAAGTCACCGTTTAAGTCCAACTTAATGCCTGTGTTGAACCACTTACCCAAACATCAGCGTACTAGAAGTTTAAGATCAAGCTCTCTTATTGTTTCATCTACTTAAGTCGTAATCTATATTCCATTGATCTATTTTAATTCCCGCTTTCTGGTATATCCAATATATTTTGCAGTTTCGTATGATATTTCTGGACTCTGATTATATAGTATCGTGATCGGCAAGGCACTTGAAGATGCTGATATGACACGGAACCCCTCAGCATCGAAGAAAACTGGGTCATAAACAGTACCACGTTTCGGGAAATGACCTACTTTGAACACATCCAAAGTCCAGTTGTTTCAGAAACATTAGTAATGAAAGGAGGATAGCATTATCAAATGGATAAGAACGCGAGTTCTTAAACATCCGGTGTGCTGATGCCGAGTTAAGGGACTCATCCCCTACACCGAACAGTTGCACTAAAATGTTGACTCGGGGATGTAAATTACAGGTACCTCTGAAGTAGGATTGGGTTCGCCTCATGGCGAGGGACACTGGTAATAGGGAAAAGCTAATCCACACACAAAATTCATTCCAGTGCTATAAGAAGTAGTGTGTATGGACTACACTTCAGTTCAAAGCGAACAAGCAAAAAAAAAAAGACAATTTTTTTTTAGTAATGACAGATATTATAGACATACCTGAAAGACGGGACAAGGGCCGAAAACACCACAGCTAAAGTTTGTTGCATGACCTTTCCAGAAGGTCACAATTAACGCCAGAATTTTGGTAGTTGTGATTTTTCTATGCAATTCTACGTTCAGAGGCTTCCATTTGCTTTATAAACAACCAACGCTCATATCATTGTTAAAATCAACACAAGGCGGTCAGCTTCAAAATGACGTGCTCCGGATTTCCAACCCTTGTATGCGGGATTGTGAAAATTCGTTCAGTGCCTCTAAGCCCAAGATGTTAGTTAACGTGTTACTAGTTGCAGGCTGACTGAACGTCCGCCTGCGTATATCTGTACGCGTTGAGCCTCGACAGGTCCCTCTGCCCACCTCCACTCTGTATCAGTCTCTCCAGATGTGGGTCTGTTGTAAAGAGTCAGCGTTAATATCATGCATGAAAGAACGCACATATGCCCATACATTTAAACTAGCGATCTCTCATGATGTGGGTCTGTTATAATCAGTGAGATTTAATATGATGCGTGAAAGCAAGCACATATGCACGTACATTAAAACTAGCGGTCTCTCACGATGTGGGTCTGTTATAAATAGTCTGAATTAGTGGGATGCGTAAAAGCATGCACATACATTAAAACTAGGGCATGTAACTATAGGGAGTGGCAGTGGCTTGGATGCATGGCTATAGCCCAAGAGGTCATGTGTTCGAATTCCTTTCGAGGCGGGGATATTTTAACAGATGACCTGGACTCCCGAGTCTACGCAGTCTACATTCGTTACCAGTAAATGTTCTTGGAAGAACATGTAAACAATATAAAATAACACAAAGTAGTGCAGCTTTACAGAATAGAAATATGGAAAACATGGCGCTGCATCAACTAGTCTTCAACTGCAAACAAATACATACACAAAACACAACATACAATCACGGAGAAGACCCTCCAGTGGCTACATAAGGCATAAGAACGGGATGAGAAGAATGAAGAGATGAAAAAAAGTAAGAACAATGACGAGAAAATTAAAATGTGAAAACATATTTTGTTACTTATCTCAGAATCTCAGGCTGTGATACGATCATGAATGTCACCATGATACTCTTAAACAGACAGCCGTGGGAGTCTGTGGGTCATGGCAACATGCATGATATTGCCATTTCGTCTATCTAGTGCCGGTTCGTGTATTGAAATATGCATTTTTATTTTATACCAACCCTTGCCCGCCGACCCGGTGGTCATGGTTCGATTCGCATCGGGTGAGATTCAGTTTAGTTTAGTTTAGTTTAGTCGACGGATAAACATCACGACACACGGGTGTAACCCATAAGTGCTCCGTTCTACTCCTAACTCAAGCCTGAGTCCGGAGAATCTCAGCTCAGTGCACGTTAGGCTACTCTTTTTCGATTTCCAACTGCCAAAGGATTTTTTAAGAGCGCAACAATACACACGGGCGTCCGATCTCACTACCCAGAGACCAGGGGGAAATTTTGTTACTAGAAGTCCACGTGAAAAAATCCTGGTTTGCTACTTTTGAGATTCGTAAATCGGGTGAGATTCGACATTTTAACAATTGGTATTGGCTCCCGGGTCGAACAAGCCTAAATATGTACCAAGAAGTGTCTAGGAAATAAAGGCGGTATATGTGACATTGACCATATCGCCCAACGAGTGCCCATTGGTCTTTATAAACATCTGTCCAGCAACTTAATCGGTGCAAACGGGTCATTTGCTTATTATATAACATGTGCGTCTCAAGGCATGGACTATGATCTTTACTTGTATTTTACTATGTAAGTTTATAACAATGATAAAAATATAAATTCCCTCTTGGACGTAGTAACTGTTTGATCAATTACAATTTAGTTGTACCAATATAGGCGATGTCAGTCTGGGTGAGAATAGGAGTGTTAAAGTCTTATATCTAGCCCAGATGACGTAGGCAGCCTACGGTACGCGTGCCAAGTGTGGCGCGAGGAAGTATGTTCAATGGCACGCTGGTTTAATTGAAATACAGTTACAGTATGTGATCTCCTTAAAAAAAGCAATTATTAATTAAATAGAAAGATATACTTTTCAAAAAGCTCCAAACGAATGTTGGTAGACACTGGAATCTGCGATCGGATGCAAAACTAGCTCAGTGAGTGTGCAGCGAGGGTGATTGACCTTGCAACAGTCATATTTCCACCCAGTCCTTCGCCGCTCTCCAGACCACCGACCAACCAATTATATAGTTGTTTCGGCAATCGCATACACATACCAGTACAGACCGGTATCCATAGAACAAAGTTGGTGTGGTTATTAAGTAAAACGGTGCCTTTAAAATCAATTTAAAAAAAACACAACAAAAACGTGATATACATTCGTTGCAAGACATTTGGAAAAATGAGTATTGGTGGACTTAGAGGCAGACCTTCAATACACAAATGCAAAACGCAAACTAATTATATAAATGAGTTGTAGAGAAACATGTTTTCGCGGCATACCAGCAGGACAGACAGACTTGGAAACTTATTGACAAATGTCAGGATTGGCGGGGAAACATAAACAGTAGTAGATTCAATGCCCCTTAACAGGATATCGCAGTCAACCCCAGCATGTATGGCTACTCATTTTCTAGGCAATTTTACATTCAGTAGTTTGCGATTAGATATGTTTGCCATATCAGGAGTTAAAGTGGCTAGGAGAGAGCAATAACTTAAGGGGGATGGGCCTCCTGGGAGAAGAGGCGGGAGTCGACAGACGCAGATATGGACTTGGGGCATTGCAGACACTTTGAGCATGAGAACAGGCGGGACGATTGGCAAGAGAGAGAGAGAGAGACCGAGAGAGAAAGAGAGAGAGAAAAAGAGACAGAGAGAGAAAGAGAGAAAGAGAAAGAGTGAGAGAAAGAGAGAGAGGGGAGAGAGAGAAAGAGAGAGAGAAAGAGAGAGTGGGAGACAAAGAGAGAGAGAAAGAGAGAGAGGGAGAGAGAGAAAGAGAAAGAGAGAGAGACAGAAAGAGAGAGTGAAAAAGAGAGAAAGAGTAAGAGAGAGACAAAGAGAGAGAGTGAAAGAGAGAGAGAAAGAGAGAGAAAGAGGGAGAAAGAGAGGGAGAAAGAGAGAGGGAGAGGGAGTGAGAAAGAAAGGCAGAGAGAGAAAGAGAGAGACAAAGAGAGAGGAAGAGAGAGAAAGAGAAAGAGAGAGAGAGATAAAGAGAAAGTGAGAGAGAGGGAGAGAGAGAAAAAGAAAGAAAGAGATAAAGAGAAAGAGAGAGAGAGGGAGGCAGAGAAAGAGAGAGAGGGGAGAGAGAGAAAGAGAGAGAGAAAGTGAAAGAGAAAAGGAGAGAGATACGGAGAAAGAGAGAGAGAAAGAGAGAGATAAAGAGAAAGCGAGAGAGAGAGAGAGAGAGAGAGAGAGAGAGAGAGAGAGAGAGAGAGAGAGAGAGAGAGAGAGAGAGAGAGAGAGAGAGAGAGAGAGAGAGAGTTTCTCGGCATGCGAGCAACGTTCTGCAAAGGACCTACTACTTCTCGAGAGAGAAAGAGTTTCCCATGGCTTATAGATACGTGTACAGAGACGATACTTTTGGCAGATAAACATTTGAAAATTTATTGACATATGTTAAACTTGACGGGGAAAGATAATAGACACAAACAGACATAATGGTTATAAGGAAAGACAAACATGCAAGTTTTGTTTGTCATATATCAAACTTGATGGGGAAGGATACCATACATAGACATATATAATAGTCGTAATGATGGACACACATGAATAAATTCTGACGAATGTTAAACTTGATGTGAAAAGAAAATACACAGCGATAGAGATAATATTACCAATCAGAGAAAAATGTGAAAACGTAATGACGAATGTTGAGTTTGGACGGAAACGAGAAATATACCAGAATGACTTAGTTAAATAGTACACTCATCTCATCATCTCATCATGTTCCTCTTGTACCTTGCGGTGTCGAGGTGAAGTATAAACTTCGTGAGAGTGCCCGATTATGGGCTTCATATATCGATATTCCCATGGACTCTGCTATTCCCTCCGTCCAACGTTTACGTGGTCGGCCTTTTCTTCTGTTTCCATCTGGTCTGTACATCATTGCTTGTTGTGGTATGCTGTTGACTGGTAACCTACTTGCATGGCCAAACCATTTGACTTGCTGCTTTATAATAAAATCTAATGCTGCTTTAACCGCCACTTTAGTCCTGATTTCTTCATTTCTGATCTTATCTCTTCTTGATATAGTACACTAGCAAAAGAAAACAACGTATTCAGATATGAGCTGAAACTACTTTGTTAAATTGCGAACGTTAATCTCACCTGCTCAGCGGCCATGGCGTATGATGCTGATGTGGTTGTTCCAGAACGGTATGAAAACAAGATACAACAGACCAAGCTGCTAAATTAGGAACCAGAAGCAAGAAAGAAATAGATGCAGGTCTAGAACAAATAGAAATAAACGGCCTTAAAAAAGAGGGGGGTGGGAGGGGCAATCAGAGAATGGAGACAACAGTAAATAGAGTGCAAGAAAAGCAGAACTACTTTCCGACTAATGAATAAGCCACGCGGAGGAGTGGCTGGTCGAGTGGCTAGCATGTCGGATTCTCCTTCGGGAGACCCGGGTTCGAATCCTCGGTATGGTGTGGAGGTTGTTTTTTTTTCTGTCGGAGGCAAAAAGAAAACCCTAACCTGCAGAGTTCGCGGCGACAGCACTAGCCAGGCGGCCTTAATTCCTCAGGTTCAAGACACCCCCCCCCCCCCCACCCCACCCCCGACATACACTGCAAGGTATGGTATTGGCAGTAAATGACAAACAGAATAAGCCATATGGAAAGAACACAAATAAGAGGAAATATAAATATTTCAGCAAGCAAAATATTGCTGAAACTGAGGTTTCCAGGTCAGGCTGCATTCAAATGGGAGGAACCAGTCTGCACAGGCCGCTACCTGCCAAACAACATATGCCACTTTCACTTCAGCTGACAACAATTTAATTAATAGAGATAGGATTTAATGAGACACTTACATTTTAACAGTAAAGAAATGACAACAGACCTACTACATGTAAACAGTAAATAAGAAATATAAAGGCTGTTCAACACACACGCACACACACACACACTTACACACACTTACACACACACACGCAGACACACACACACGCATGCACGCATGCACACACACACACACACACACACACACACAGAGGCAATGTTAGGGCGACCGTTTATTTCCTGCAATACCCAAACTTTGCTTATGGAATTAATTCAAAACGGGAATCGTCGCCGGAGCTACGGAGCAAGTGCTCTGCACTTAACACATCTTTCAGAGGCTAGCGAAGAGAGAGTGAGGAGGAGAAGACGAGGAAATGGTGTGAGAAGAAGGCATAGAAATAGAAGGGCAGGCGCCAGGAGAACAAGACGAAAAGTGGAGAGACTAGGTTTCAACCATGTAAGAGTGGGATACTGGAACTGTCGTAGTGCCAGGCAGAGAGGTCCTGTATTGGAGAGGCTTATATATGATTTTGATGTCCTCATGCTCCAGGAGCTAAATACAGACAAATACCATTGCCCTGGGTACGCCAGTTATATAAACCCCACTGGGCAGAAGAGACATGGGCAAGGTCTGCTGGTGAAGGAAGGAGTGAAGCATGTGGTACTTGACTTGAGCCAGTGGAATCATAGTGTAAGAGAGGTCCAGGGTATACAAATGGAGATTGGTGGCTTAGGTTGGAACATCATAAATGTATATGCTACAGTGGACTGCTTTGTCAGAAAGGAACACTGGGACTGGATTAAGGTATTGGAGGAATTGTCAGGTGATAGGCTACTCATATGTGGAGACTTCAATGCGAGGACCTCAGAAGTTGGAGTTGGTTCGCCAGATGGCGAGATTGGTAATAAGAAAAGCTAATCCAGACAAAGAAACCAATGCAGTGCCCTAGAAGAAGTACTACGTGTATGGACTACGCTTGTGTTCAAAGCCAACGAACGGAAAACCAATCCTTTTTCACTGATGCAGTGCCAAAGGTTAATATATTGCCAAATGGGACCTTCTATTTGGACCGAAGGACGATATACCGCCATACTAGTGTCATCGTGTGCTTTGTTTTATTTCGTGGTATCCTCCGCAATTTCAATGCCCAGTAATCGGAAATTGACACTATAATACTTGTTCATTTGATAGTGCACAATGTTTGGTTCAAACCTACTTTTTGATTGACACTGATCCACTTAAAGATTAAATAGGTTAACATGACATGAACTCACCTGGGCGTCCTTGAGAGATGTCTGAAAGCTACTGGGCCGGTGGTTTTGTCGCTCCAGGGGACGAGGGTGCACGGCGCCCAGCAGTAGCTCCCTGCTCATGTGAGTGTCCGGCCACGAGTGGTGGATGGCGATGATGTGCCAGGTCTGTGGCTGTCGGGACTACCATGGAGCTGCTCCTTGTGGTCATGCAGATGGTGGCGTCGGAACTCCACCATCACCAGTTGTAGCTCGTGTAGTGTGAAGTTCAGCGCACTGAAACAGTCAATGTCCGTCTTCTCAACTCTTGTCCTGTCCGGCTTCTGTTGTGGCTGCCCTTCTGGGTGTCCCAGGGGTATCCTTAGGAGCAGAGGAGTATATTAAATAGCCTGGTATATGGTGTTAAATATTGCACTGCATACTCGTCTCCGCATCCTTGGGACAGTTTTCCCGCCAGATCTTGGCTAACATTCTGTGAATATGTTATAAGGTAGGAGGAAGTGACGTCATATTCAGCTTCTGTGGCCCCGCGAACGGTCCATGATTGCTGTAGGAGCTTGTAAGTACCACGTGACTGGATGGCGTACATGGGCACGTGACATTCTGGGTCCTGATACCTGTAGACCACAGACGTCGAATGTATTGTTCTGGAAGGTCACGTGGCGGATGACATATTCCGGTCCAGACCTGATCTCACATCTGTAAATATATAAATAGATAAATGAAATAAATAAATACTGATACTGAATAATAATAATAATAATAATAATAATAATAATAATAATAATAATAATAATAGCTAGTTGAATCATGGTTGCAGGACGTCGCAGTCAACCCCAGCATTTTTTGTTGTTTGTGATCTCTTGACAAGTTAACGTTCAGTAATTTTCCATTGCTTTCTGAATGAACGGCACCCATAACATTTAAAAAAAAATTTCAACGAAAGCAGTCTGCTGCCATATCGTCTGCAGCTGTGTTTCGAATGCCGTATACAGAATAAAGAACTGTATCCTTAGCCTCATCGCCACTGAGCAAAATAATAATAATAATAATAATAATAATAATAATAATAATAATAAAACGTCAAGTCAGTTACAAGCGAATAAGAAACTTGCGTTGTCAACGTCATGGGCGTTGTTGGACGAGGGGGCGATTTATGGGCTCGTCGCTCGCTACGGGAGAGAAAAAATGCCAACACCACCCCCTCCCCATTCCTCCCTGCACTCAGGCCTAGAAAATGCGATGGTTCTAGCACATCATAGCAAGTTCCTGCTTCAGAGCTTTTTTTAAAGAAAGATCATACCTGCACTCTGGATATGATACTATACAAAGAAACAATACAGATATGTTAAGGTACGGCGGAGAATTAACAAGTAAAACATACGTGGTCATAACATTTTATGGTTACGTAATGACGCGAGAGTTTGGAGGTCACGATACGAGGTGACAGAGTGTGGAGGTCATGATATGAGGTGAGTGAGGCAGCACGTCCCGTTATTAGCTAGAGAGCCTGGAGGTTAAGTTATAAGAGGAGATATTCTGGAGGTCACGTACAGTTACCAGCGACTCTGAAGTCACGTTAGGAAACGAGAGAGTCTGTGGGTCATGGTATAAGATCTGAGGATTTGGAGGTCACGTTATGGAACGATATATTCTGGGGTGCACGTTATGATACTAGAGAGCCTGGAGGTGACGTCGTGAGACGTTATATTCTGTACGTCACTTTGTGAGATAAGAACCTGGACGTCATGCTATGAGACGAGAGAGTCTGGAGGCCACTCTATGAAGCGAGAGAGAATGAAAGAGAGAGAGAGAGAGAGAGAGAGAGAGAGAGAGAGAGAGAGAGAGAGAGAGAGAGAGAGAGTCTTGAAGTAACCATATGAATTGAGAGAGTCTGGAGGTCACGCAATGAAATGAGAGAATCAGGATGTCACGCTATGAAATAAGAGAGTCTGAAGATAACGTTATGAAGTGAGAGAATCTGGAGGTCACGCTGTGAAGCGTGTAAGATTCAAGGGTACTTTATGAAACTAGATAGCCTCGTGGTCACGTAATAAAAAGAGAGTTTAGAGGTCACGTATTGAGACGAGAAATTCTGGATGGCATATTACGTGGCGAGAGAGCCTATATGTCACGTTGCGATCCAAGAGAGTATGTGAAATGGTGTTCAGCATTGCACATAATGATGAATATGCTAATTATGCCTATGCGGACAACTGATCAACTCTTGATCTTCCACCGGAACTCAGCTTCCATCACTTTTCTTTCAAGTCGGCTGTGCCGCCTAAGATGGCAAAAGTATTTAAGGTTTCCGAATACAATACTGTGTATGGATTCACGGGGTCTTTCTTCGATGTTCAGATCTTGTAGAATTTCAATTTCTCAGCACGTCCGTACAAAATATCTAGAAATTTGTCTATAACAATAGTTAGGCTCAAAAGCCTACAAGTGGTTCTTCTTATTGGATTTGAAGTGGTCCCATGGACTACAATGCCACGTTCTTCTTTTTTTTGGGGGGGGGGGGGGGGGGGGGTGGGGGTGGTGGAGTGTGGGGGCGGGGGGGGGGGGGGGGTGGGGGGGGGAGGGCTAGCTCACTTTGAACTCAAACGTAGTCCATACCATACACACTACTTTCTTAGTCTTGCTGGATTGAATTTTGCGTGTGTATTAGCTTTCCATATTAACAGTGTCCCTCATCATCAGGTTAACCCACCCAAATTTCAGAGGTACTTGTAATTTATGTCCCCAAGTCAAGGACGAGAAGTCAACGTTTTAGTCCAACTGTCCGGTATAGGGGTTGAACCCCTTACCTCACATCAGCACTCCGGATGTTTAGGAACACACGTTCTTATCCATTCGGCAATGCTGACCTGACTTACATTAATTTCTCAGCTCTGCTGTATATCCACTTTGTAGCGATAGAGGGGCTTGAGCGTTCCAGTAAACGCAGGAGCTTTGCCGGCGCTAGCGCAGCTACTGTCAGGGTCTCCCATGCAGAAAAGGTCAAGATCAAGTGATAAACAAACCTGCTTCCTTTAAGTAGCTAGGGACAATTAAAGGCTAGAGCAAGCAAGCCCGAAATAATACTTGCTTAAGTCCGATGTACCGAGTTACACACTGGACGAAACTGTGCAATACATTTCACTTAAGGATGTCACATACATAACCTCTTACCAGTATGTTACTAAATATTACACTCGCTACTGCGCGTTACATTAACTTGCATTTCCACAAAGTTACAATCAGTATACTGTTACAAGTGTCTTACAAAACCCGCCATAGATCATAAAAACCAACCGTCAAGATGCAAATGTAGAGACCCAAGACGGGACACTCTAATAGCTCTCGGGGTATTGAATGTGGACGGACCTGTTTGCTGGGTCAATAGACGCATTTTCTTAAATAACTTACCCATAATAGACGGAAGAAAGAACAAATGAAGATTTGAATTTCATGAGACCGTGCTCCACATGTCAGATGTTGACACGTAGGTGCTGATCATATTGAAATAAAGAAAGGAAATTTGCATAAATCTTCTTAAGAGGATGGAGACATAACATGTCTGTGCCGAGAAAAAGCAGGATGACACAGACGTTAGCTGATAAAGATATGTTGACATTTTTAGGGCGAGCACTAAGTGTTGGCAATAGAATTTCCCTGGGGTGCACATGTATGTAGTGGAAAGAAAAACAAGTGTTGAACAAAACTACTGAATAAGCAGCATTAAAGAAAGACGTGGTAGGTATCTCGAGATGGTCGTCATTCACCCATGTAAACATCTGTCAATCCATAAACATATGTCACCCTCTGTTCGTGTGTATATGTGGGTTTATGTCTGTTTTCAAGCCTTCTGTATGTCTAAGTTATGTGTCCTCCAGATGGTCTGTCTCTCTGTTTTTGACTTATTTTCTAAAAATCTGAAAAGTCCATACTCGATTTCTGATTTACTACTTCTAAAATGCACAAATCTAACAAACATAGCTTGTTTTGTATCAGAAAAATGCTATTGAAAATACAATTCTGGCAAATGTTATTTGCCTACCCTTTACATGGCGTTGCAGTCAACCCCATACATTTTTGGCTGTTTGCGATTTCTTGGCAAGTTTACTTTCAGTAGTTTACCATTGCTTTCTGAATAATCGATTCTCACACATTGTATGAAAACCAACACAAAGCGGTCTGCTTCCAAATCGCCCGCAGCTGTGTTTGGAACGCGGTGTGTAGTATTACTAATTGCATTGGTAACGCCATCGCCACACAGCTGGTAATTCTGATAAACATGCCATAAATAAATACACATGTATTGTTTGGCGCTCAAAGAAGTAGACAATAAAAACATAGAGACTAGAGGAAAGCCAACAATACATGTGTCTTAACTTATAACCTGTCTTAGTGGCCTCAGAGGGTTCCTCATTTGATATTTCTGATAAACATGACTGATTTTGGAGACGGGAAAGAGGTATTTGCAATACAATCCCCGTGGAAATAATACAGGGTGTTTGTAAAGTCTCACTACACTTTGAATGTAGAAAATAAATTGATGACGTCATGAAAATGTGCTCCACAGTCCACCGTGAAGCAATATGCAGCGAATGGCTGTCGTCTGCTGGAGTATTTCTATGGGGTTTCTTGAAAGGAAATATTTACAAAAATAAAGTACACATAAATGAGGACCTGAAAGAAGCAATCAGAATTACCATTCAATAAATAACAACAGACATGTTGCAGAAGGTATTTGACAATATTAAGAGACGTGTACAGTCATGTCTTGAAGCCTGTGGTGGACATTTCCAACACTTGTTATAATGAATACTTCATTGGTACTTTCCATCTTCCCAATAACAGAGTTAGACCACAGCAGTGACTATTGTAACTAATTTAATAAATTCTTTAGCGCATGTTTTGATGCCGTCATCAAATTCTTTCTACATACAAAGTGTAGTGGAACTTTACAAACACCGTGTATTTTGGTATCAGGTAGAGAGACACATCTCTACACAAACTTTATTCCGATAGATGCTTGCTTTTTCGGGACATACGCGAGCAATATGTAGGACTTAATAGTTACAATAAGGTGTGTTCCAGAAAGCTTATAACCAACCAAAAGACTACATACATATTAATTGTTCGGATCGTTTGATGCCACTGTCACAGAAAACGAGTATATCATCCAAGAATGGATCTCGGTCCACAATCAAGAAGGACAAAAATTAAGGAATTATGGGGAATTGGTGGTATACTATTGCATTATGCATCTCAGTGTCTACCAATTTTTGCCACATGATTACGCAAGGAAACGGCCAGTTTTCAAAGACTGGATTCAACGTATGTGAAATCGCGAATTTGCCACCGAAAGGGGCTATCTGTTTTCCCAATAGAAACGCTAGTAGGCTTACCAACCTGAGAGGTGTCACGAACAAACGTACTGCCGACCGTGGTCCAAGGGAACGCGAGATTGGACAGGTCGGATAAATTTTATTGAGAAGTGTGAATTACGGTCAGGGAGATTTTCCCCAGGACGGCCGGTTTGAAAGAATTTACGTAGGTCCAGTGGAAAATAAACATAACATCTATTTCTCAGTGTTAAACGCAGAGAGAGGGTTAAAGAGAACTGAAGCCGAATAAAAATTGTAGATCAAAGAATGAAATGATCGCACACAGATAAAGGCAGTGGCCATACCTAGTATAAATACGCTGACTGGGACTGCTCGAATTAGAAGTGTGCATTCCCAAATCAGGTATGAAGCGAGTTATATGTATATATTTCAGTTATCGTTAAGTATAGTAGGGGAACGGCTGGCGCCTCCCCCACCAACCCCCTCTGCCATACACCGCAAGGTACTATATTGGCAGTAAATGAGAGATGACGGTTATTTATAGATTATATGCTGTTTTAGAAGCTTCTATGAACGTTAGGTTCCAATAACTATTCGGCTCTGTAACTACAGTTACGGGGAGATTGGCATTGCTACTTCAATAAGAACTCATTCTAATTTTGTCTGCATAAAGCATATTGCTATGATTTTGTTATTCTGCTTACACATAGGAATCTTATGTTACGCACAATTGTAATTATTACACTTTGCATCAATTGTCAATTATATTCAGGATTTGACGTTCAGAATGCGCTTAACCATATGAAATCTAGCAAGATACCCGGTCCAGACAGCGTCACAAAAGAAATGATTAATGCTTTAGAAGAATATGGAATAGATAAAGTTACCAGTCTGCTTAATACAATATATGTTTCTGGAAATATACCTCAGGAGTTATGTAATTCTGTATTTATTGCAATCCCAAAGAAATCAGGAGCCTTGGAATGTGATCAACATCGAACAATTAGTATAATGAGTCACATCACGAAGATTTTGCTAAGAATTATCATGCAAAGAGTTAGGAGGAAAATACAACCTGAAATAGGAGAAGAACAATGTGGGTTTGTGGAAGGCAAGGGTACAGTAAATGCTGTGTATATACTGAGAAACATAATCGAACGTTCTATAGAAGTAAACAAAGATCTACACCTTTGCTTTTTTGACTACACAAAGGCTTTTGATAAAGTGAGACATGTCAACATGATAAGGATGCTTGAAGATCTACAAATGATGGAAAAGTCTTAGACTTGTAAAAAACATATATTGGAAACAACAAGCTGTTATAAGAGTTATAATGAAGTAAGTGCCAGGCGTCTGAACTGATGACCTTTTTTACTGCGTGGACTCCGTGCGCCACGCGTGCCACAACTGGCCGTTCTCGTCACTGGCCGTAATTGCCAGGCGTCGATGATGAAGACACGGCAGATCTGATCTGGTGGGGAGATTCTGACACTGACATATTGGACAGCAAGTCTGGAATTCAAATTAGTCGTCTGATAAATTGGTAGCCTGTCCGGTGTCAAAAATAATAATTTCTGACAAACTGGGTTGCTCGCCTGTGATGGTACTTAACTTGGCGGCAGGGCCCAATGACTTCTGATTGCCACTAAAAAAAAAATCCTTTACAGGATGTGGCAGTCAACCCCAGTATTTTCTGGCTGTTCGTGATTCCTGGGCAAGTTTACTTTCAGTAGTTTGCCATTGCGTTCTGAATTACCTACACCCATACCATGTCATAAAATAATCAAAGCAAGGCGGTCTGCCACCAAACTACCCGCAGCTGAGTTTCGATCGCGTATGTTACGCCTTCGCCACGTAAACAGCGCACAAATAATGACAAGTATTTTCTCTCTTCTACGTCTATGAGCGCCGATTAAATCTTTGGAGTTTGGTTAATGAACCATCAATCCAACCATTCGCTTTGTCATGTCGCCGGATCCACCATATATGTATTCATGTATCGTGTTGCAGATGTATTTTACAGCGAATTCGAAACGCAAACGCTTACCCTTCTCTCACTCGATTTTCATATGCCTACTGACCTAGTCTCGGGATCAAAAACCTATAGAGTTCAGTCCATCTCGCTGGAAATCAGGAAAGTGACGTTAATTCTTGTTAAAGTAACGAATGATCGCGTGTGAATTAACAAATATAGTAGTTTATAGACACGATGATTGTGTGTTGTTGACTGCTTCCAGAAAATGACCGTTTAGCGTCGACACGTTCGATATAAATACAGTCATTGTATTGATTCCACAAGTTGTGATACTCCCTTAAAATATATAGAGAGCGCGGTCATGTGGTAGCCTAAACTGCAGGTGATCTAGGGTATTTACCGCATTAGGGGGGCTTTCGAAGTTTACAAAGACCTGGGCTACCATGTCGACCCAGTATAAAAAAGGTAGCAGGATATTATTGAGAATAAAGGCGGCCGACATATCAGCCACCCAGTGACGTTTGGTCTACAATTATGGGTCTAACACCACATGCTCAGTGCTCCTTGGGCCTGTAAACGGGACTTGAACAGGCACACACGCATGCACAATAGTAGCTCTTGTTGCATTAATCCTACTGCGAATTCAAAACCCCATCGCTTACTTCTCTCCTCTTTCGATTTCGACCAGTTCACTGCCGGATACTATAAGAGAGTAACCAGGAAGTTAGTCTTAGAATCAAAGATGTTACATAAACTAATATTGTTACTCGTCATCGTTATCAAGTGCCCAACCATCTAGCGTAGATGTTTATGTCTCTCCACGGATTTTTCGCCTTCGTGTTCTGGATAAACTCTGGATAAATTCCTTCAAATCACTGTTTTAGTCCATCCAGTATAATTTCTCTTGTATGCCGCTGCCTCTTTTCCCACTGATCTTTCCAGTCGATAATAGAAGAGAAGTAACAACTGCAGGAAGACGTAACAACATAAAATCAAATCAGTTAGGTTTGTGTAACACTTGAGAAAAAGTTAGCGGTACTAAGCATAGATACAGGGGACATATCTTACAATGAACCCCATCCAAACGTTAATCAGAGATGTATTCATATCTAACTCCACACCTCCGGCTTCACATTTTCTGATTTGGCACCTTTCATAACTGAACTTCTGCACCGCCTTCCTAGCAACAAAGTGTGTTTAATGGCCTAGCAACGTGTCAAACCTGGACATTTTCTGTTTAGGTTGTAATATTATTTTCTAATTTCACGTAGATCTGTTTGTATTGTTCCCGATGAAGACTATTATAATCGAAATGTCTATTCGTTGTGTAGTAATATTCATTCATCATGTGCCATGCCGATAAGCGTCGGCGGTCATAATTCGCCGTCTCACTCGATCACCAGAGTCGTGGATCAGCTCAGTGTTCTTGTCCCGACCATGCCACGTGGTTGAGCCATCCATGGTTTTGCTTCTCTGCTTTTCCCTTGTTCTCTTCCCTTCGATCTTGCCAGTTGTTATCAAGCTCTCTAATTTATTTCCTCACATAACGTGACCACAAAAGTGTGACTGTCTAAGTTTAATTTATCTAATCAGTGTACGATATTTATTTGTTTCTTGTACTTGGTCATTGGTTTTTCTGGCTGTCCATGGTATTCTTTGCATTTTCCTCAGAAACCACATGTCCACATCCATCAGATGTTTTTCAGATTGTCTGCTCATCGTCCACGCTTCACATCCATACAAAAGTGCAGGTTGTATGTAGCACCTCAACACTCTTTTCCTAGTTGCAATTGATATCCTTTTTTTTTTGGTCAGTATGGTTGTCATCTTGCAAAAGACTACTTATTTTTATGTTATTATTATTATTATATTTTAATTCTCCCTCCCTCCCCCCCCCCCCCCCCCCCCCCCCCCCCGCCTTTCCCCCTTGTGATTTCGCTTGCCGTAGCGGAGTTCGCTGTAAGGTATATACACGATGTCTGTATTTGTTTAGTATCTATCATTTTTCCGCAGGCGTTACACGTACCGAACTGTTTTTATTTCAAGTCTATGTTTTCCATCGCCACTCTCAAGATTATATGACTACAGAAGTTGGTTTTATATCTTCTTATAGTCGTTTTTTCCATCACCACTCTCATGATTATATGACTACAGAAGTTTGTTTATATCTTTCTTATAGTCTTTTTTTTCCATCGCCACTCTCAAGATTATATGACTACAGAAGGATGTTTATATATTTCTTATATTCTTTTTTTCCATCGCCACTCTCAAGATTATATGACTACAGAAGGTTGTTTATATCTTCTTTAGTCTTTTTTTCCATCGCCACTCTCAAGATTATATGACTACAGAAGTTTGTTTATATATTTCTATAGTCTTTTTTTCCATCGCCACTCTCAAGATTATATGACTACAGAAGTTTGTTTATATCTTTCTTATAGTCTTTTTTTCCATCGCCACTCTCAAGATTATATGACTACAGAAGTTTGTTTATATCTTTCTTATAGTCTTTTTTTCCATCGCCACTCTCAAGATTATATGACTACAGAAGTTTGTTTATATCTTTCTTATAGTCTTTTTTTCCATCGCCACTCTCAAGATTATATGACTACAGAAGTTTGTTTATATCTTTCTTATAGTCTTTTTTCCATCGCCACTCTCAAGATTATATGACTACAGAAGTTTGTTTATATCTTTCTTATAGTCTTTTTTTCCATCGCCACTCTCAGATTATATGACTACAGAAGTTTGTTTATATCTTTCTTATAGTCTTTTTTTCCATCGCCACTCTCAAGATTATATGACTACAGAAGGTTGTTTATATCTTTCTTATAGTCTTTTTTCCATCGCCACTCTCAAGATTATATGACTACAGAAGTTTGTTTATATCTTTCTTACAGTCTTTTTTTCCATCGCCACTCTCAAGATTATATGACTATAGAAGTTTGTTTATATCTTTCTTATAGTCTTTTTTACCATCGCCACTCTCAAGATTATATGACTACAGAAGGTTGTTAGTTGTTCTGTCAGTCTAAGATATTCACTACATTTGTCTCAGGAATCACTCTTCGTTGCTTCCAAGATATTTCTAATTGGTTCATTCACGTTTCATGATTCACTGCCATACAACAAAACCGTTCTTTATAACATTTCCGTACTCTCTTTCTGACATTCAATAATAGTGACTTAGTGCATAACATATTTTTCAATTTCTAAGATACTTGTTGATACTTTGATATTTTACTGAGAACGTTTGCTTGACAAATTTTGCTATTAATTTCTGTCAGAAGTTAAGCAGTTTTAACAAATGACAATCAAATAAATAGTTCGATTTAATTAAATCTTTTGATTTCACGGGAAAACGCTGGGACAAAGGTGCGTCCCGAAAGCATTTTTCGAGAAAATGATTTGTTTTCTTTAAAAAAAACAACAAAAAAACAAACCCGGAACGTCTGGCAACTTTACATTGCCCTAGTCGTGACAACTAGTTGTCTATAATGGTCAGTCCATTCTGCCACACAGCTTGGAAGTGACGTTAATTCTCGTTGTTATGGTAACGAATGATCGCGTGTGAAACAACAAATATGGCATTTTATAGACACGAAATAAAGAGATGATAATGTGTTTGCTGACATTGTCCAGAGAATGACCGCTTAACGTCGGCAAGTTCGATATAAAGAATTAGATTATATCGATCCCACAAGTCGTGATATTCATCTAGTTATGTTTTATATCTAAAGTGCATTTCTCTGAACACTATCGCTAATTACAAAATGTCCCAGCGTGTGCATTGATGTTGCATTAGTGTTGCATTTTCTTTGATGTTGTGAATAGTTTACAATAGACCCTATAACATGAAAAGGGTAAAATTAGAAAGCTTAGTAAATTGATCCAAAATATGTAAATATTGAATTACTATCAACTGATAATATAGACAAGGGAAATTGGAGAGCAAAGCACACCACAGAATGAAACATCGATAGCCAGAGCAGTAGGCACCACAATATACCACACATCGAGACAATCGTGTTGCTGTATTCAACATAATACATATCGTGTTCTTGTTCTGCTTGTTCTTGTTCTTGTTCTTGTTCTTCCCTTCCTCCTCCTCCTCCACCGCCTCCTCCTGCTTCTCCTCCTTTTTCTCCTTATTCTTCTCATTCTCTCGCTTCTGATGTTGCTGCTGTTCCTTCTTCTTCTTTCCTGATCCTCTGTCTTCTTGTACTCCCACCTACTCCCATTCTTCTTCTTCTTCTTCTTCTTCTTCTTCTTCTTCTTCTTCTCTTCTTCTTCTTCTTCTTCTTCTTCTTCTTTCCTCCTCTCCTGTTACTCCTCCTCCGGTTCCTCCTCCCCTTTTTCTTCTTATTGTCTTTTTCTAATACTACGGCTTTTTCTTGTTCTTTAACCACTTCGGAACGAAGGTCACTATAAACTATCGATAACATCAACAGGATGATTGTTATACATATCGTCAGGTGGCAAATAACTGCAGCTCCTCCTGACATGTATCCACATTATAGACAATGTTCGACAAATAATATCAGTTCTTGTTTACATGCATCTACACTTCAGACGTTGTTGCACAAATAAGATTAGTTATTGTTTACATGTATCTACACCGTAGACAGTCTTCGAAAAGTAAGTTCAGTTCTTGATTACACGATCCTACAATATAGACAAATAAGAGCAGCCCTACCTGACAAGTATCTACACTACAGACAGTTAGATAGCTGCGCGTCCGTTGTTGTACATTGCAACAACCCCATCATTTATTATCTGCTTGTGATTTCATGTGCAATGTTTGATCAGTAGTTTGTCATCGCTTTCTGACCGGTCGCCGTCTGATCCCTTCGAAATCAACACAAAGCGGTCTCCTTCCAAACCGCATGCATCTGATTTGAAACTCTCAACTAGGTTTGTCGGAGTATTATGAAAATATGTGCAACGAGGATGATCTGTCGACTAATTAACTAACTAACTATTATGAAAATGCACGTCTCGCCACCACCTAAGCTATAGCACCGGTTAAACTATAGAGAACCTCCGAGAAATAAGGCCTGTCCTTCCTGGCCTATATCTACATTGTAAACAATCTTCAGTCCTTCCAGGCATATATCTATACTGTAAACAATCTTCAGTCCTTCCTGGCATATATCTACACTGTAAACAATCTTCAGTCCTTCCTGGCATATATCTACACTGTAAACAATCTTCAGTCCTTCCTGGCATATATCTACACTGTAAACAATCTTCAGTCCTTCTGGCATATATCTACACTATAACAATCTCAGTCCTTCCAGGCATATATCTACATTGTAAACAATATTCAGTCCTTCCAGGCACATATCAACTGTAAACAATCTTCAGTCCTTCCAGGCATATATCTACACTGTAAAAAATATCTTCAGCCCTCCCTGGCAAATATCTACACCATGGTTCTCACCTTTTTGGCCCGTGCCCCCCTTCGACCATATTTTCAGAACGTCATCCCCCCTTCTTCGTATTCCTACCTAAAAATTTGGCCCGTGCCCCTCACCATATTTTCAGAACGTCATCCCTCCCATTGTATTTCTACCTAAAATCCCCTCCCTCCCCCACACAGCATACATAATAATGGAAGCACATACTAAAACAAGTCTAGACGTCCATATAAACGTGATTTGTGGTCTATTACTTTATAAAATAATGTTAGAATTGGATCGTACAGATAACGTAAAGTATGTAAGGGAAAAACAAGATCAAGTAATCGGTTCTTATTAACGCGATCTAATAATCTTCATTCTCCCCCCCCCCCTGGAAACCCCAAATTCTCCCTGGGGGAGGGGGGGGAAATTCCCCACCGGTTGAGAACCACTGATCTACAGTGTAAACAATCTTCAGTGTTATTTGGCTTGATCTTATTTGTAAAGGATCAGCATTATTACACCCTGATACCTCAAATCAGAGCCCGCGCCTCCTCCAAAAAATCACACTAAGCATCTTGGCACAGTGCACGAACTCCGAAATGTCTGCCAGAATCGCAGTATGTTACATTTTTTATAGTTCATCTGCTTGATCGTTCGGAATTGTTCAGGAACGAACTGACGGGAAAATGAAGTGAATAAACGAAATGAAAATAATTGAAAATGAAGACGTGAACATTTCATTATGTAACAATAAGAGCACGTCAGGTCAAGAACAATGCAACTATTTCTGATAATTTACACTTTCTGACAACAGAATATCAATAACACTACTACTAAAACATCATCATCATCATCATCATCATCATCATCTCACATATCACATATCATCATCATCATCATCATCACATCACCCATCATCATCATCATCATCATCATCATCATCATCATCATCACACATCATCATCATCATCATCACATCATCATCATCATCATCATCATCTCATCATCATCATCATCTCATCATCACCATCATCATCATCACATCATCATCATCATCATCACCACCACCATTATTATATAGCAGTCCTATCTATCTACGGTGAAGTGGTTACGGACGCAGATCCTAATCCCACAAACCGGGTTCCAAATGCACCTGTGGGTGATTTGGATGCAGACCGCCTTGCGTGTGTTTTTATCACATGGTATGGGTGCCGGTCGTTCAAAAAGCAGTAGCAAACGACAGAACATAAACTTGCCAAGAAATCACAGTAAAAAATAGCTGGAGTTGACTGCAATGTCTTGCAAAGGGTATGCAATTCCTCAGTAGCATCTTGCTGCCTTAACAGACGATAGTTTGTTCACATTGTGCTTCCAAAGGCATAATAACTACAACCCATGGCAGTAGCGAATGTGACTGATCATATAACGTAACTGCTACCTCTCGCTTTGATTCCGAGATCGGCTAAGACCAGGGATGGAGTTATATCTCTCCATAGCACAACAGCCTGACACTGAAATATAGAGACTATGTGTTTCCCGTGATTCCTCTCTCGGTCTGCCTAGTTCACTTCAGAGGAAAGGCAACAACAATACATCTGGAATAAGACAAGCTGCAGAAGCTGCCAGATCAGCAAAGCAATACTATAACTGTCTGACTGTCGGAGTTTCCATCCTAGACCAGCTGCCAACCAAGGCTTAGCTCCTGGTCAGCCCTGCCATGACATTTTGTATTTAGGTTACATTTCCTCGAACCAGGATCAAACTTGTGCCCTCCCAATTGCGCTCCTCCGCCCAAAGCTACTGGCACAATGTGGGGTGTCGTGTTTGGTATATGCCGCCCAACATTTGGCGCTAACAGAAAGCAGGTAGTACCGTCTACTGTCATACGGTAGCTCAATCATATCTGACTAAGACCTGACTCACAATGCAAGTATTTCGTTTTTGTTTTAAAATGGAGATCATGGCTCTAATTAAATACAGCTGAAAACGATTCTGCATCTTTGCCAGTTCTTTTGACTTTTCATTGCCATGCTGTCTGCAGTGTTCTGTTCCCATCTTCGTAGTGTCCGGTTCATGCCTTTTCTACCAGGGTTTTCGCCTACCATTACTGTTTTATCAGCTGCAAAGTTTAATGTGACCAATGTAATTTACTTTCCGAAATATGATGCTATTTATGAACGAGGTTTCTTCGGTAACACCAGGACAAAGTCTAAATTATTATAGCAGAATTTGACAATACTATACTGCAGGATTACGATAAACAACAGCAAAAACAAAAGACTCATAAAAGTATATTACACAGTTTCAGTATATATCCACGTGTTTAAATTAGTCAGCAGATGTGAAGAGACAATGATCTGTTGTACACGTAACAATGCTTCAACACTTTTATTGAGCATTCTCACACTTACACAAAATCAACACACGTGAGATGAGATGTTTGAGAAGAGCTGCCAACTTTACCATGGTGTCAACCACTTTGTGCTACATATATTTAAAAGCAGAAGACCAAATGGTTCGGCCATCTCGTTAGAATGCAACACCATCAACTACCCAGCATCGGCGCTACAGCAAAGACGATCTGTTACGACCGCAAGAGAACTCGCGAGAAGAAAATGTATTGTCGACATCAAAGACATACAATCTCACGGAATGACAATATCCAGCGCCACCCATCGGGCGCCTAGACGTCAACTATTCTTTTCCTCAACGATAGACGGCAGAAGTGAAAGATAGTGATGATGATGATGATGATGATGATGATGGTAAAGATGATGAAGATAATAATTGAGTGGATCCGTTCCCCCTGGTCATTCCTTTTGAGTCTGGTGGTAATGACGTACACAAGACCTTTGCAGAAAACATTATCAGCCTATATCCAATTCCAATGAACTCGTATGTTCTGTGCTCAATACTGAACAGGTTACAATCTAAGATGCCTTTCTGCAGATGTAAACTATCAATACCCATCTTGCATGCCAGTGGCTTATGAGCTTGGAGATGGGAAGTCAAGTTTCGCAACACCGTCAGCATACAGATTGTACTGTGATACTTCGTTAGTAGAGCCTTTTCTACACCAGTTTCAATCCAATAGATACAAAACCCTTTTCGACTGATTCAGTGCAATGGGATGATTAATCGTCTTAAAAGACTTCGCGTATCTGCCATGGGCTTGTATACAATAGTTCTCCCTATGCAACCTCCTTTAATTCGATATATAATACACCATGTATACTACCATAGTAAGAACTTTTAAGTCATAACTATGACGTACCCCTATTTCCCATTTTCCACCATCCTATTTTTGTTTAGTCCCAAACCTAATTTTTCTTTGGTACTGAATCTGTTACGAGCTACGAGGTCTTGCACTCCAACTCATGAGGTTTCAGAGTTAAACCTCAGTCTTAAAAAGGATTTATTAAACACCCAACCATTCAGCCAATCCTTGTGGCTTAGACCGTGCTGTAATGTTCGCAATATGGGGATGCCTTTATGCCTGGAACGCAGAAAGATAATTAGCTCTCTCATCATGAAGACGGTTATCGGGTTTTCACAGTAGGAAGTCAAGCGACAAAAGCCAGATTCAATGGGATAAGGAATGGAGAAAACAACACATTGGAATTGTGCTTTCTTCCAGACCAGTGGGAAATTATTATCCATTTCACGGTTGATCCATAAACTAAATTTTCCATCCGTGTGTTTTCGTGCTGCTGGGATGTGTGGCTAGGTTGGTACCATAGAACATCATCATCATTATCATCATAAGCATGTGCCATACCGATAAGCGCGAGCGATCTTGGCGTCGTGGCACTCCCAATGACATATCTGGGAAGTTGGAATATCGCTGATTAGTATCGCACTATTTCTCTCTCTCTCTCTCTCTCTCTCTCTCTCTCTCTCTCTCTCTCTCTCTCTCTCTCTCTCTCTCTCTCTCTCTCTCTCTCTCTCAATCTGCTGATGATATTCCTACATACCACCGTCGCAATCCATCCAGCATCATTTCTCTTGGTCTACCTCTACCCCTCTTCCCCTCAATTTTTCCAGTTGTCACGATGTTCTCCAATGTCTCTCTTCTCATTACATGACCAAAGAAAGCTGTTTATCTCTTTCTTATTGTTGTATGTAATGTTCTACTTTCATTAGCCTGTCTCAGGCAGTCGTTGTTACTTACTTTGGCAGTCCAAGGAATTCGCAACATTCGACTCAGGAACCACATCTCTGCTGCTTCCAAGTTCTTCCTAATTTGCTCATTTACATTGCAAGATTCACTGCTATACAGCAAAACTGGTTCTTTATAGCACTTCATCACTCTCTTTCTTACATTCAATGATAGCGACTTATCGCATAAGATACTCTTCATTCAGTTATCTCGACACAGTCCATAACATCTGATGGGAGATGCCTTGAAGAGATTAGAACACGAATTGCCATTGCGAAGGTAGCCTTTTGCAAGATGAAAAACATACTGACCAATAAAAAGATATCAACTGAAACGAGAAAAAGAGTGCTACATAGAACTTATATACTTTTGTATGGATGTGAAGCGTGGACAATAAGCAGTCAAGCTGAAAAATAGCTGATGGCTATGGAAATGTGGTTTCTGAGGAAAATTCAAAGAATACCATCGACTGACAGAAAAACAATGAACAAGTCCTTCAAGAAACAAATGAAGATCTAAACTGATTAGAGTCATTAGTCGTGGACAGTCATAAATTTTTGAGGGCATGTTATGAGAAGAAATGACTCGGAGAACTTGGTGACGACTGGCAAGATCGAAGGGAAGAGACTAAGGGGAAGACCGCGAAGTAAATACCTGGATGGCTTGGCCACGTGGCATGGTCGAGACAGGAACACGGAGCTGATCTACGACTCCGGTGATCGAGTAAGATGGCAGAACATGACCGCCCACGCTTATCGGCATGGCATATGATGGATGGATGGACGCTTCATTTTCTGAAATACAGCTTTTGTTTACCTTATTCTGCTCTTAATCTGTTGTGCAAATTCCATCTGATGTTATAAATGACTGTAGGTATTTAAAATTATCCACATGCTTAAACATTTTCCCTTTTATTTCCATTTCACATTTTAGTGACACCTGTTTCTTTGATATCACCATTGTTACTGTTTTCTTGCTATTCAAGATGAGTCCTTTCTTGGCACTCTCTGTTACTACAATGTCCAACAATTGTTGTAGATATATTGCATTATCCACCACCATTGCTGTGTCATCTGCATAGCGTGTATTGTTTATATTATAATCTCTGATTGGTATACCTGGCTTCTCCTTGATCTCTCTCATTATAACTTCGCTATAGAAGGAGAAAAGATCCGGTGACAAGACACATTCCTGTTGTACTCCTAGCTTTATTTGTTCATAATTGGCCTCTTTATTACCAATTTTAATTGCTGCTACTTAGTTCCACTAAATAGTCTGAATAATTCTGATTCATTTAACTATAATTCAAGAAACGTTGTCCTTCAGCCTATGTCCCAAGATGGAAACTACCAGCCTAAAAGAGACTGACGATCCCGCTAACAGATTGACGTTGTGGAGACCTGCCACGTGATTGAGTCACGCGTGTTTAACCCGCTCAGACAATTACGTTAAACCACACATCAATCAACCTAACTCTGTATCGTAGAAATAAAACTACGAAGATAGATCACTGTCTACATAAGTAAATGAGTGAAATTATATTGAACAGCTTCTCCGGGATCAGAACAGAATTAGACATCAGAATATACGTAAGACCAATGCCACAATTCTACAGGTGCGAGCTAGCATGAGACAGACAGACAGACAGACAGACAGACAGACAGACAGACAGACAGACAGACAGACAGACAGACAGACAGACAGACAGATAGAGAGATAGACAAATAGACAGATAGACAAATAAACAAATATCTTCTTCTTTGCGTTCATCCGTAGTGTTTTTTCAGATGTGATTGCGGTGTCTGTTATGCGCCCTTGGGCCGAAATCCGTAGACCAACACATCCGGCTTTTGCGTGCTTTTTTTGACCAGGTAGCATTCCTGGGAGACTCTCACTTTTGCGGTACCGTCCACAACCCAGCTGGCCAAGTTGGAACGGTCGAAGACAACGGTCGTCCCTCAAAGGAAGGCAGGGACAGTCCATGGCATTTTCCGCCATCCAGGGTGGCTTCCATAATTGCAGGGGCCGGCACATAGCGCCCTGGTGCTGGGCTCACCGAGGGAATCGTCACGTCCTGCTCATGGCTGCTTTAATTCCTCACTTCAATATATTGGGCATTTCGTTCGTCCCGGGCCGTTCCCGCACAAACCAGACTGGTCTGCAGTCAGTATCCACTCAGCGAGTTTTTCGGACATGTGCTTGTCGTTGATGTCCGTCAGAACTGTTCCAGACACGTCGGACATTCGGAAAAACTACTAGTCAGAGCTGTTCCGAACAAGAGCGGCATTCGGAAACTAGGTAGCTGTTCCTAGCACGAGGGAAGATTAGTTTAGCAGCTTTTCCGGTCACGAAAGACATTTCACTCGGACGTAATTGCGTAGTGCCATTTTTTATTTTGCCGCCCGTAGGCTGGCACTTCGGACTTCAGCGGGCATTTTTAATGAGGTTAGCCTTCTTCGGGTTTCGAGACACTTTAGACTCTTATTTCGACTTCCACAGAGCAGGCTTTTGCTTCGGGCTGCCACGTAATGGATTCGCAAGCCAGGCGTTCCATTTCGTGTCAACGAGACAATTTTCCACCTTTGACTACACTCCATGAGTACAGTCACAGGACTATCTACGGAACGTGCGACCGAGGTGTTTTTCCACCTTTAGTACTTGCTCACGAGGTAAGCTACATTTGCTGCCGGCTCAGCACCTTACCTCCGTGCGTCTGTGGGCGAGTAACGGCCAGGCCCTCTCATCCTGGGATCCTTTATATCCCCCAGCAAAGAGCCATCGAACGAGTATCTGCGCCAAGCATGTAGCGTGCTGAGCACCTCACCTCAATCTTGGTGTAGGTTTGTGTCGGCCAGGCTTTCACTTCCGAGGGTTTATGGCTTAGAGACATTCAGCCATTCACCTCGGCTGGGAGCCTTACAGGTTATGTCCGGACTGAGATTATTGGCATCGTTTGCCTGATTTAGACTGCTATCCTCAGTCTACCTGCAGAGTAGCAGGTTGTGTCTCTCTTAGTCTGGTCCCTATCCCAAGAGCTGTCCAATATGTAGTTAATATCCATCGGCATAGCGCTTGGGGTCAGTGGGACACTCAAGCTCCCCCACCACGGCAAGGTGGAGACACATCGGGGGAGAACAGATAGATAGATATATAGATAGATAGACAGAAAGATAGATAGATAGATAGATAGATAGATAGATAGATAGATAGATAGATAGATAGATAGATAGATAGATAGATAGATAGATAGATAGATAGATAGATAGATAGATAGATAGATAGATAGATAGATAGATAGATAGATAGATAGATAGATAGATAGATAGATAGATAGAATCAGCATCGATGGCTCGGACACATGTCGGTGTTCAAAATCCGTTATTATGAGAAATAAACTAGACATCTTGTTGACAACCGGGATAAGTGATGAGAAAATAGCATGTGAAGACACAGAGACAAATGCCTTGATGGCTTGATCATAAGGAAAATTGGGGCACGAACAAAATCTAGCATTGGTGATCATGCGAAATGACGAACACAGACCAATTACTCTTATGGACATGGCACATTGTGATGATGATGTTGGGCGTAGCACAATATGATAATGATGCTGAAAATCGGTATTGTAAGGAGAGTGTATAAAATATCCTCCGCTTTTTTTAAAATTATTTGTTTTCGCTGCTTTATACTCACGCGTAGTCCATATGCATGCTACTACTTCTGGTGCACTGGACTTTTTTTGCGCGTGGATTAACTTTTCCTTTTACCAGTGTCCCTGGCCATTAGGAGAACCCACTCCAACTTCAAAGGTAAAGTAATTTACGTTCCCAAGTCAAGAATGAGATGTCAGTATTTTAGACCAACTGACCGGTGTAGGATAGCTCGGTATCAGCAAAGCGGAAGTTTAGCAACGAGCGGCCTTATCAATTTAGCCTGCCGACCCACCCTTCGCAGTTTCAAACGCCATATTTGTTTTTGTTTTTGAAGTTAAGATTTGGATAAAGAATAACTTTTATATTAGATGGAGATATCTATATGTCCCCAGCTTCCTTTCATAAATCACGGAAGGAGAATTCCAGAACAGTGCACAAACTTCGTAGCAATGGCAAGGGAACAGTTGTATGTATGCTAGAATAACACTTGAAAAGAGTGGTACAGGAAGTCATGACGGCCTGACATTAGGTAATAGTAACACTGTGTCGTCAGTGCAGAGAATGGGCAGCAGGCTGCACAGATTTTGAGGTGCAACAACTGATCTAGGGCAACACACATCAAGGTGACACAGTAACCTACACCGATGGGTCAATGGTGAGAAACAGACGTAGTGGCTAAGGTTTCATTGCGAAGGCTAATGGGACGATGCTTGAAAAGGGAGTGTCTGGCATATGAGATTAAGACGTCTAGCAAGAGAAGTGAGGTGGAATCACTAACAGCAGCCTTCTGATGGTTGGAGGAGGCCGCTGTAACACACACTGTATTCATTACGGACTCACTGAGTATACTGCAGAACTCACACAACTTACGTGAAATTAACTAGATAAATCCTTCAAGTTGAAATATACACAATTTCGCACAGTAATGTCGATTGTCTACCACGGTAATTTTCCTCGAGAAATCTCAATCGACAATCCTGTAGCGATATCTTACACTTCAGCTTGAGTAATCCATCTAATCGCTTCACAGTTGGTAATGGGAGGCGACGTTTGAGAAATTCAAAACAATGTTTTCCCGTAGTGAATTTGAATAACGAAGACACAAACAATAGATTGCACGATTTATTGCCTGGCATATTTCGCTGCATCTCGTCAGGTACATACTGCAGAACTCACACAACTTACGTGAAATTAACTAGATAAATCCTTCAAGTTGAAATATACACAATTTCGCACAGTAATGTCGATTGTCTACCACGGTAATTTTAAATCTCAATCGACAATCCTGTAGCGATATCTTACACTTCAGCTTGAGTAATCCATCTAATCGCTTCACAGTTGGTAATGGGAGGCGACGTTTGAGAAATTCAAAACAATGTTTTCCCGTAGTGAATTTGAATAACGAAGACACAAACAATAGATTGCACGATTTATTGCCTGGCATATTTCGCTGCATCTCGTCAGGTACATACTGCAGAACTCACACAACTTACGTGAAATTAACTAGATAAATCCTTCAAGTTGAAATATACACAATTTCGCACAGTAATGTCGATTGTCTACCACGGTAATTTTAAATCTCAATCGACAATCCTGTAGCGATATCTTACACTTCAGCTTGAGTAATCCATCTAATCGCTTCACAGTTGGTAATGGGAGGCGACGTTTGAGAAATTCAAAACAATGTTTTCCCGTAGTGAATTTGAATAACGAAGACACAAACAATAGATTGCACGATTTATTGCCTGGCATATTTCGCTGCATCTCGTCAGGTACATACTGCAGAACTCACACAACTTACGTGAAATTAACTAGATAAATCCTTCAAGTTGAAATATACACAATTTCGCACAGTAATGTCGATTGTCTACCACGGTAATTTTCCTCGAGAAATCTCAATCGACAATCCTGTAGCGATATCTTACACTTCAGCTTGAGTAATCCATCTAATCGCTTCACAGTTGGTAATGGGAGGCGACGTTTGAGAAATTCAAAACAATGTTTTCCCGTAGTGAATTTGAATAACGAAGACACAAACAATAGAAATACGTAAGTTGTGTGAGTTCTGCAGTATGTACCTGACGAGATGCAGCGAAATATGCCAGGCAATAAATCGTGCAATCTATTGTTTGTGTCTTCGTTATTCAAATTCACTACGGGAAAACATTGTTTTGAATCACTGAGTATACTTAAGGTGGAGAAAGGAATGTTTCGCGTAGAATGGCTTATCTCACTTCAGTGGTCACAGATTGTGAGAATTGTATGAATTTTCTGCCCTTGTCATGCGTTAGTGCTGGGAAATGAACAGGCTAATAGGCTGACAGAGAATGCACCTCTCGGTGGTAGATTGCCTATGGACAAGGGAAAGGTGGGCGAGGGCCTCTTGGAATGATTAGCAGTATGGCTCTTCGCTGTTTGTTGAACGAGGGGACGGAGCACGTGTGGGAATGTCCTGAGTGCACTGATGTCAGTTCTTAGCTCAACTCAACTCAACTAGAATGACCCCTGCTATAAATTTTCTTTTCTAGTTTTGAAATTGAGCCTGTGCCCCGGCCTAATCGGTCTGATCGATTAAATTGTCAACTCCCGAGGGAGTTTTAACGTGCTCAGGCCCTCCAAGATTTTCGCACTTATCATATACGGCTAGACGTCGGACATGGAATTAGGAACTGGGGTTTTGATGAAATTTTCTTTTTCATCCTGTTCTTATTTTATATAAAATCGAAACGCTACATACCTTGGATCAAGTCAGATGTGGTCGAGCTAGAGGCGGACATGCTAACATATAAACTATTCTGCCTCCATGGAATTAGAAGCGATGATCGCACTTGTAAGGAACCTAGAAATAGCAATATGATCATAACAAACATGGACTACTGCAACCCAGTGTTGAATACGTAATGCCTAGAACGAACCATGATAGGAGACAATATATAACCAAGTTTACAATTTATATTCAAGTTCATGTGACACAGGCTGGCTTGGTTTGTGGCTTCATTTGGCCAACCGGTTTTTCAGATGACGTCATGGAAGCCAATTAGTACTACGCTTATGCGCTTTGCTCCGGAACAAGTTATGGTGAAATTCAGGTATGGTTATTTGGGACTGCAGCCTCGTCTGGCAACAGGGGTGGTAATTGCGGTTGTTCTGATAATCTATAGTAGCGTATGTTTGCTCCGCAAAGCAATCCGCGTAACGATATAGCTTCTGTCAGATTACGAGAAGGGTATCATGTGACCACCAAAAACATACAAAGATATCCGGAAGAAGAAGGGGATGACAGGAGGGGACAAAAACGTAAGCTAGGCGGACCAAGATGGCGAATGGTTTTGAAGGGGGAAGGAAAAGGGGGAAATGTAAAAATAGAATAGAAAGAATAGCTCTGTGAAGATATCCAATGATTGGTGTAAATAGAAAGGGTCAATAACAACAACTATTGATTGGAGTAGATTGAAAGGGTGTATAGTGAAGACAATCAATGAATGGCGTAGAGAGAGGTTGTCAATAAAAACAACTAATGATTAGGGTGGATAGATAGGGTTAATATACACAACCAATGATTGGATTAGATAGAATGGATTTGTTAAAAAAAAAAAAAAAACCAAAACAAAACAACAACTAATGACTGGAGGAGACAGAAAGGATTTGTTCGATGTAAGCAACCTATGATTGGAGTAAATAGAAAAGATCTGTTCAATGAAACGATCAATGTTTGGAATAGGTAAAAGGGATCTATTAAATGAAACCAACCAAAGATTGGAGTAGATAATATGGATTTGTTCAATAAAAACAACATCTTATTAGAGTTGATAGAAGGGATTTGTTCAATGAAAACAACCAATGACTTGAGTAGAATCAATCAATCAATCAATCAATCAATCAATCAATCAACCAACCAACCAATCAATCAATCAATCAATTAAATAGAATGAAGGTTGGCTGCAATGAATATCCAACACTGTTTGTCTCTCGCCTTGATTGTACATTCTGTCAGAATGATGTTAGTCCCTCTCTTGATGTTATCTGCCCACTTGTAACGTTGTCTGCCTCTTGCTCGCACGCCTTAAATCTTACCATCATGTAAGAGTCTTAGGTCTCTTAACGTGGCCGAAATATTTTATTTAACTCTTTTTCTATTTCTTTCACGAACTCTCAGTTCATTTCCAGTTTTTAATAGAACCTCTGTATTTGATTGTTTTTGATTCCATCAAATACGGTATTTCATAAGTATATCCACATCTCCAGGACCTCTATTCGACTTTCTGATTGCTTATTCTGGATTACACCATGCATGTTAGAATTAATAAAACAACGAATGGAACTGAAAAAGAAAGGAAAACCCGATAACGGTAGGATGAGGTATAAATCTTTAACACGAGAAATAAGAAAGAATACAAGAAAGGACTAACACGAATATATACAAAATTGTTATGTTAATAAAATAGAGCAATATCATAAGAATGGAAGAGATTACGAAATGTTCAAAGAAATGAAGTTATTGACAAGAAATGTTTAACCTCAATTAAATGTTATCTGTGACAAGTTGGGAAATACCTTAACAGAATCTAGACAAATTCTGGAAAGATGGCAGGAATACTGCAGTGGAATGTATGATATGAATGACTGTGAGGATATGAATGATATACATGAACGAATGACATCAGAAACAGAACCTGAAACCACATTAGATAAAATTGCATGGGAAATAAAGAACCTGAAGAATGGTAAATCACCAGGATGTGATGAGATACCAGCTGAACTAATTAAAGCGGGAGGAGAATAAAGCGTTCAAATCTATCACGCATTATGTAAAAAGATATGGAAATACGGTATATAGCCAACAGATTGGAAGGGAACTATCTTCACTCCAATACCAGAAAAGGGCAACCTTAAATTATGTACCAACTATAGAACTGTTACTCTGGTCAGTCATGCAAGTAAAATTCTACTAAAAATCATAATGGGAAGACTTAGTAAGAAAATTGAAGAAGAGATTAACGTGGTTCAAGCTGGATTTAGACAAGGAATGGGAACAAGAGATCACATTCTCAACATGAATTTAATGTCAACCTAATCTCAAGTTTTGTGGATTATTCAAAGGCATTTGACTGTGTACAACATCAGAAACTTTAGGAAATCATGGGGAATATGGGCTTTCCATGACATATAGTACAACTCATAAAAATGCTCTATCTAGACCAACAAGCAGCGGTTAGAATAGATGGCGAGATGTCAGATTGGTTTGACATCAAGCAAGGAGTCCGTACACGGATATGTGGCTGTCACCCTATTTGCTTAACCTGTACGCCGAAAATATAATCAGAAATGTCAGAGTTGATATAACCAGGGAGCAATATGATGCCCTAAATATCGGTGGTCATAAAATATCAGAGATTCGATATGCTGATGATACAGTATTACTATCCACATCACAGACTGGTATAGAAAACTTAATAACCTCAACCCAAAGAAATAGTGAAAATCACAACTTATATCCTAACATCGCAAAAAGCAAAGATAATGCATACAGATAAAACTACGATGGAGGAAAAAACTATATGTTAATGAGGAAATATTGGAGGTGGTGGAAACATTTAGAATATATTGGGTCATTGATTACCAACAATGGTGAGACAATGAAATAAATTAAAGCGGCGACTGTCATTTGCTCTTCAAAGACTAAAACAACGTAATAAATTATGCAGTTTGATGGATAGATCTACAAAAATTAGATTTTTAAAAGCATGCATCTTTCCCATTGCAACATACGCCTGTGAGACCTGGACACTTACTAAGCAAGCTGAACAGCGCATAAATGCCTTTGAATATAAATGTTTTGGACGGGTTCTAAGAATATCTTGGGTAAAGAAGAAAACAAAAAACAAAACAAAAAACAAATGCATCCATACTTCAAGAACTGAATATTGAAGAGGGTTGGCTATTAAAGACGATAAAACAAAGAACATTGATATATTTTGGTCAATTGAAACGACATGAAAGTTCGGAGACAACAATAATGGAGGGGTATATGCCTGGGAAGAGAGGAAGAGGAAGGCCAAAAAGAAGATGGGTGCAGGATGTGACGGATGATCTCCATATGGGTGTATCAGCCACGGGACATCTTGCTTGTGATCGAGACGTTTTCCGGAGGGTTGTTATGGGAGCGAGGTTCTGCAAAGGACATGCTACTGAATGAATGAATGAATGAATGAATGAATGAATGAATGAATGAATGCTTCATTGCTAAGGCTTTGGCACCATACAGTAGTCAGAGTATAGACGGTATCTGCTAAATGCAATCAACAAATGACTAGTGGAAATAGAGATATTCAGTTAAAACAACAAATGACTAGAGGAAATAGAGATATTTAGTGAAAACAAACAATGACTATAGTAAATAGAGATATTCAGTGAAAACAACAATAGCACGGACTAGACAGAAAGGATCTGTTTAATGAAAACAACCAACGACCGAAGTAGATAAAAGTCTAAAGAATACAAAATCCTCACAGTCCAGACCGTGAATCAAAACATGCCCAGGCGAATCAGAGGCGGACATCACACTATGTAAGGCACTCTACCTTCTTGAAATTACAAGTGAAGATCGTACTTGTAAGACACCTAGACATATTTATATGATCATGACAAACATGCATTCCTACAAAATAGGGTTCAACACGTAATACAAAGAACCTGGATAAGAAACGATATATAACCATGTTTACAATTTATTTTCAATTTCATGTCCTCACAGTCTGGGTTAGCGGCTTCATATGGCCCACCGGTTTATTTTTAGATGACGTCATGAAAGCCAATTATCCGACTGCTGGGCGTTTTGCTCCAGAGCAAATTTATGGTGAAATTCGGGTGGGGTTATTTGGGACTGCAGTCTCGTCTTGCGACCGGGTCGGTAATTGCGTTTGTGTTCTGAAAATTTACAGTAGCGGAAGTTTGCTCCGTAAAGCAATCTGCGTAACAATGGCGTCTGTCAGGCCACGAGAAAGCTATCATGTGATCCCCCAAAACATACAAGGATTTCCGGAAGAACGAGGAGATGTCAGGAGAGGAAAAACGTAAACTATGTGAACCAAAATGGCGGAGTGGTGCTAAAAGGGGACACAGACAGGAAAATATAGAAATGGAGCAGACATTCGAGTTCTGTTCAATGAAGATAAGCAATGATTGGAACATACCTACTACCTACCTACTTACGTACCTACCTACCTACGTACCTACCTACCTAGTACCTACCTACCTACCTAACTACCTACCTACCTAACTACCTGCTTACCTATTTACCTACATGCCTATCTACATACAAGTGTACACAAATAACATACATGCATACATAATACAAGCACGCATGCACACAACCACACACATGCACGACAGACAGACAGACAGACAGACAGACAGACAGACAGACAGACAGACAGACAGACAGGAGACCGTTAAGTGAATTAACTGATTCAATGCCGTACTTCCCGTAACTGCCATGAGCGTATAAATCAAACTATAGTTAAATTATCAATACAATAGTTTTTTTCCAATGAAACCCCATTTAATCTGATATATAATACAACATGTATGCTGTCATATTAACAACGTTTAAGTCATAACTGTGACATTCCACTACTTCCCAGTTTTTTGCCATCTATTTATGTTTGGTCCAAAGCTAATGTTTCGTTGGCAGTAAACCTGTGAAAAACTGTGCCCCGCCTGACACGCCTTAACTTTAATCATAATGCAAGATGTGATCATACTACATTGCTCTGTACATTATGTGAGTTTTTTTTTTCTCACTTTGATCTCGTGCTACTACTTCTAATGCTACAAATTTTACTGAACATGCAAACAAAAAATAAATGGGTTTTAAACGCGTGGAATAAGTTTTAAATATACTATCATTTGTATAGAAAGCGTTAAAGTTCAAGCCTGTTCCTCCTTCTCCAACTCAGATTCATCTCAATTGCTATGACATTAAATCCTCTTGACTGTCGTACGGAACTTCAACTCTGCCAACAGTCTCAACATGTTTACACTCACAGACCCAAATAACAACATCTGCAGAGAGATCGGAAACAGCAGACGGCCAAGGAAATCCCTCAAGTTAGAAGTAAAATATTTACCTCTTTTACAAACAACACGGGGCTGCTAAATCTGGGCGAACCTTCAGTTCATAGCCTTCCCGTATCAACCACTTCTTGATGCTAAATCTGAAGCACTTATCCACTACTTTACGAGTTTCGGAATGTTCCCGTTTCTAAATTGTAGGGTTGTCAAATAACGGCCGTGTGAAATAAATATACCAGGTGTGACACTAATTGTTAGCTATTATTAAAGGACGTTGGTGATTTTTGCAGAATTTATCTCTTTCTTGGAGTTTTCCTAGTGAACAAGTTTAATTAATGTGTTTTAAACTATATATTAACGTGATTAAGTACCATGCGATGATTAATAGTCTTAAGCGACTTTCCATGGCTGCCATGGGCTTATATAACACGGAAATGTCATTGCAAAACGCTGTCTCAATGAAAATATCAAAACAGTAGTTTTCCCCAAGCAACCTTCTTTAATTTGATTCATAATTTGCTACCATACTAACAACTTTTAAGTCATAACTGTGAAACACCCCTACCTCCAATTTTTCGACTTCCATTTTTTTGTACGGCCGAACTTACTTTTTGTTCGGAACTGAATCAGTTAAACTTTATTTATACATTTCATAATTAACAGCAATAAGGATTGCTTAAAAATGTCAGAAACATACCGGCCATAGCAATGTGGATGGTTAAAAAAAGATTTTGAAGGCAAGAAGATGGACTTTATTGCACCAGGTTTTATCCCATATGGCTATGCCTCTTTCAGCAGGGTGGGCTGCCAAAGTCGTGGCACAAAACACGTAGCTTCAGCGACGACTCCCATGAGTCTCCGAGAAAATTGGACCCGTGAACCAAATAACTTAACCCAGAACCCACGACCTTCGGAGCGAGAGGCAGTCGGAGTAGCCACTTACTTCCCAGCAATTCAACGATTAAACAGTATTAAGGGCACGTTGCAAAACACCAGTAAACAAGGTGCAGCAAATTGTTTGAGAACGTGCGTCTTTTCTCTGCCAACATATGGATGTTGGTAATGGGCCATTTTGCAAACAATGTATAAAACCCACTACTTGCAACGCTGATTATATTCCGGTACGAACCTTGGGCCTTGCCCACGTCGGATTAGAAGCACTAGACTCGAGTTTTGCTCTCATCCGACGTGGACAAGGCCCAAGTTTCGTACCGGAATACGATCAACGTTGCCAGTTGTGGGTTGTGCTCAATCTTCAAACTTCATATCCCGAAACAACCACATAAATGAACTAAATACAACATTAGAGATTTTGAACTTATCTGTAACAGAAAACTTCTGAGGATACCGTGGACCAAGATGAAGAACAATACCGACATTAAAAAAAACCTGAACATCAAATAAACTGGCTTATAAACATCATCATCTTGAGCGAAATGAAAATACCGTGGCCACGTTAAACGTTACAATTGTTTTGGAAGAATAGTGTGGGGAATATGGTTGCTTAAAAAAGAGCCAGGGGTCCATTGGCTAGAAGGTGGTCACAGGATATTGATGAAACATTGGGAACGAGGGCACATGCGAACGGAGAGCTGGCAAAGGACTGCGATTTGTCTGTGCTGAGAAGATCGACGAAAGAACTTGCTACATCAACATGGCATATTTGGGACAGAAGCTAGAATATTATATCTATGGACACAAGGATTTTAACAAGCGCAAATAGAATCATTTAACGTAACAACTGTCAGTAGTAGAATAGAAACGGTTAATGTAGCCACTGTCTGTAATAGAATTGAGTCAGTTACTGTAAGAATAATCTGTGACAGAATAGAGTTTGTTAATCAGTTACTGTAAGAATAATCTGTGACAGAATAGAGTTTGTTAATATAACAACTGTCTGTGACAGATGAATGAGATAATCTAACAACTGTCTGTAATAGAAGAAAGTAAAGAAAACATTACCTTTGGAGCAATCAGTCAACCCGTGATCAGCTGCCTGGTGCCTAGAACGTTGTCTCCTAGGTAAAAAATAAAGGCTCCTGTTACACTCCATATCTAGCATCGGGTATACCCATATTTGTATAGAACACTCGGCACTCGGTAGCTGATGTGGTTAGTACAGCACTGGCCGCCTTCACTGCCCAATACTTTCTTGGTAGCTATTTTAGGCTGGGTCGACCTGTGAGCCCAAGTCAAAGTTGGAGTAGTCCACTGGTATTGAGTCGGTCTCTGTGTTCAAAATGTTTGGGTTGAAATCTTGCTAGGGATACCATTGTCATAATAATTGTCGAACTCTTTCAGTGCCATGTTGTTGTTGTTGTTTGTTTTTTTTAATAGGGTTCATTCATAGAGTTTATTCATATAGTTTTGTTTGTCATCTACTACCATTGTACCTTGCTGTGTAGGATAGGTCTTAGGTCTGAGGGATTGAGGCCACCTGGCTAGTGCAGTCGCCGCCGACTGTGCAGGTTAGGTTCCCCTCCCTCCTCTCCCGCCCGCCATAAAACAATCCACTCCTTGCCGAGGATTCGAATATAGCCTCCCGATTGCGAGCCCGAAATTCCAGTCACCTGGCCAGCCGCTCGTCTTATTGTTAATAGAGTTTTTTAATAGAGTTTATTTATAGTTTATTGACTGAATTTATTCATAAAGTTTATTCATAGAGTTTATTCACAGAGTTTATTCACATAGGTTATTCACAGAGTTTATTCATAGAGTTTATTCACATAGTTTATTTACAGGGTTTATTCACAGAGATTTTTTCCCCCATAGTTTATTCACAGAGGTTATTCATACTGCTTTGATGTCCATGTTTAAAACAAGGAAACGATAATAATTCGTGAATGATGAGCTTTCCTCATGACATGTTAATGCAATGAAGAAATGAATATGGACAGGACAATTAATCAAATTACTAGGCGATTACACTGCAAGGGGTAGACCAAGCAAAAAGTAATTTATTACATGAGATGCGCGAGTTGTGGGGATTACTTCGATATTACCACTGAACATATTCCAGGGGTAATGTTGAGACATGTCGATATAAGGGTGTGGGCATTCCAGGGTGCATGTCAGACAATCAGGTGCCGTCTAATCCATGAAGGTTGGCTAAACAAGATTTACAATACCTTTTGTCTATTTCTCCTTCCTTCCTTCCTTCCTTCCTTCCTTCCTTCCTTTTTCTGTTTCTTCCTTTCTCTCCCTCTCTCTTCCCCTCTCCCTTTATTACACTTTCACAGACCGCTGATCGCTGTCTCTTTACGCCATTCTTCTACCCGCAGCACTGTTAACACCCTGTCGCCTTCGAACGCCTGTTGCCTTCAATACAGTTTCCATAATTTAACCACTGTAGTTTACTTGTGCTTGCTTGCTTGCGTTCGCTGGCTGTGAGCTCCGGCGTGAAGTCCTGTATGTCGGATGAAGACATCCTGTTGTCCAACATCGGTGTATGTAATACCGGACTGAGGTTTGCTTGAGTATCCGTTGTCCCATGTCTGGCTTATTGGTGTGCAGACTGGCGGTTCCTCGCCGTGCAGGCAGATGCTCTCCGACTTCGGGAGAATCAGCGATCATACTACGGTAGCCAGGACCCTGAAGGGACCTGCTGCCCAGGTCGCACGACTAGGACGTGTTAGTAGGTCTTGGCCAGTATAGAACCTGGCCCTGGTGCCTTGGAAACACCTCTGCGTCCCTAGTTTACTTGTGACTTCAGTAGTAGCTCTATCAGCCCTGTTTTCATTCTTTACTTCTGTAAAATACGCTTAGAGCAGGACAAAGACACGAAAAGACAAGGACATGCATACTCCGTACTCATGACTTGGCAGGCTCCTGTCATAGCCCCATATTACACCTGTTGACTTAATCTAATCTAACGCATAACTACTGGCCCAATACGTGCTTGGGTTTGCCCACTGCTCAGTGCATGCGTGGTGCGCACCATCTGTATAAGAGAAAGAACGGAACACGTTGTTGGTGTGATAATTAGAGAATAGGATAGCGTTGGGGAACAGTCGGGCTTTAGAACATTTTTAGTTACGTGGCTGTTTTGGATAGGCCAAAATTATAAGCCATAGGTTTATGACAGCTGCCTATGACCTCCCCAATATGACCATTATCATCAACATATATCAAATCCTTCCCAGAAAGCCGTTCTCGTCACGGCCCGCTAGGAGCCCAGCACGGCCGAATTGATAAGAGCGCTAATTCTTAAATATTCTTTGAGCTGATTACAGAGGTAGCGGGGTCAAACCCTACACCGTTCAGTTGGACTAAACTGTTGATTTCTTGTCCTGGACTTGGGGACGTAAATTACATGTATCTCAGAAGTCGGAGAGGGTTCGTCTGAAGAAAACTGATAAAAGGGACAGCTGGTCCACATGCAAAAATTAGTTCGGGGCACTAGAAGTAGTAGCACGTGTATTCAGTAAGCTTGAATTCAATGTGAGCGACCCAAATAAAATTAAAAATGTCGGCCCACCGAAAAGGATTCTCGACCGTTTTTTTCTTTCTCGTGCCTAATCCTTTTTTGTGTGCTCACCGCGTCTTCAATGGCCGATCTCCGTGCCGAAGGTGTTATGGACGCGGTTCGTAATCTCGCTTACCCGCGTTCGAAACTCAGTTGAGTGCGATTTTGCAGCAGACCGCGTTGAGTTGGGTTTTAACGAATTTTTATGGGAGCCGGTCGTTCAGAAAGCAATGACAAACTACTGAACGTAAACTTCCCACGACATCAACAATAGCAGTAAAGTGTTGTTGACAGCGTTGTCCTGTAAAAAGGGTATGAAAAAAAAAAAGTCGGTACTTTTGCTTTCTTTCACCCCAAACAAACTTTGCCAGCTATATTTAGAGTCACCAGCTATATTTAGCGCCGACGGTGATCTCCTCTGTGTTCGGGTGGAGTGCGTGTCAGTGCGTTTCAATTTCCGCCACACCACAGTGTTGTTTCTTTGGGCTGTGACAACCGTTTCTGTCTCCCTTCGATCCTCATTTGCATCGGTCCTGCAATCACTTTCCGGTTAGGGTTAGGGTTAGGGTTAGGGAGTAGGGTTAGGATTAGGGTTAGGGGTAGGGTACACACACTAACCCTAACCCTAATCCTAATCCTAATCCTACCCCCTAACCCTAACCCTAACCGGAAAGTGAAAGAATAGAGCACCACCGCCGCCGCATAGAATTGCGCACCGAGCTACAGCGCAACACACGGAAACCCCCTGAATGTTCGGCGCAACACAGGGAACCCCTGGATGTGACGTCATACCCTGGGATTCCCTTTTGTTTGGGGTGAAAGAAAGCAAAAGTACCAAAAAGTCTTCTATGACATGTGTCCATATTAATGTTAACTGACCCCCAGCTCTTCTTCCAGGCCCCACACCTTCCATCACTGCTCTTTCCAGACCACACAGAAGTGTAATGTGGTCAAAGTACTGTATAGTTTGCCTTCTCCGTGACGAAGAGGTTACAGACACAGTTCGTATTCCCGCATACCCGCTTTCGAAACAGAGCTGCGAGCGACTTGGCAGCAGACCGCATTGCGTTTAAAAAATAAAAATTAAAATGAAATCGGTATGAGTTCCGGTCGTTCAGAAAGCAACGGGAAACTACTAAACGTAAAATTTCCAAGAGATCACAAACTGCAAAAAAAAAAAAAAAAATGCTGGAGACGGCTTCTACGTCCTGTAAAGGATGAACAAAAAACGTTTTAATTATTTCAGTTTCCTAGAAATAATGCTGTTTATGACCCAGTTTTCTTCGATGGTCAGATCGTATAGTATGTGAATATGTTTCTATTTAATGGCTCAAGATATTTTACGAACGTTTCTGTAACCTGTTATATCCAAAGCCTTAATTTCTTCTTTATTGGCTGCGAAATGGTCCAAGACTAACGTCCCCATATTACCACAGGAAAGATACGTATTCTCAACATTTCTACTTTAATTTGTTTGGTGTTGTACTATAGGCTCTTAATCCCCTTTAATCAGGAAACCTAAAATCTCGGTACATCGAAAAAGGTGTCTTTTTCACTTAGTAATACCTGTACTCATCTCTTTCAAAAAGAAGAAAGACACTTTTTACACACGTTAATTGCATTGAGCATATGATGCTGGACTCATATATTTATATGACCAATCGGCATTCATTGATGTGGTCAGAATCACGCCGGCCACTTTCACTTTCCATATAATTTTTGGTACCCACTTTAGGCTGGGGCGACATGAAAGCCCAGATCAATTTGGAAAAAAATACTCGAATCTGAACCTATGCGGATTGAACCCATGGATACGGGGCCCGCAGGCGAGTGTCAGGCCACAACGCTACCGCGGCTGCCACTCATCACGTTAAAAATAAACAAAAAAGTTAGTTGCCTTTTCTTTACAAGGCATCGCTGTCAACCCGATCATATTTTGGCTGTTTGTGATCTCTTGACAAGTTTATTTCCAGTAGTTTGACATTGCTTTTTGGACGACCGGCACCCATACCAATTCCCAAAGCAAGGCGGTCTGCTTCAAAATCACCCGCAGCTGTGTTTAGCAACGGAGCCGTTGATTGTCATTGTATTCAAGGTAAGGACGCAAGTTTAATTCCTCGTCCTTCATTGCTGTTTTGCATTATGAGTTGATACCTCGACGGTTGCTGGTGTAGGCACTTCGAGGCACCGGCTCATCACTTAGATGCTGAAATGCTTGAGACAAGTTGCCGGCGTCACTAAACGAAACAGAGCTGGAGATGGCAAAATTAGAAATATTGTTACCACTTCCTGCGTTCCATTTGCAGAAACGCGATGAATAAAGTGGTTCTGGCATCTTGTAAGAAGAAATCCCAGTTAGCTATCGCCTCATGGCTCCGCCAACAATATCTGACTGTAGTGTTTCCGGTAGTCCAAGAGCTATGTGGATTTATCTTATTATGAATACTCTATACAAACATGCTCTTAACGCATTCAGCCAAGACTTTGGATTTAGATCGAACCCGTCAATCGGCTGCTTCGTTTAACGGTATGTTTTGAGTACAACTCTGTACTAGTTAAAAAGTTGGTCGCTTATCCTTTACAGGACGTCGCAGTCAACTCCAGCATATTTTCGCTGTTTGTGATTTCTTGGCAAGTTTACGTTCACAGTTTGCCATTGCTTTCTGAACGACAGCCACTCATACATGTATAAAACCAGCCCTAGGCGGTCGGCTGCCAAATCGCCTGCAGGTGTGTTTCGAACGCTGTTAGTTTGGTTACGAATTGCATTCGTAACCTCGTCGCCACAGACGCTGGCTTCAGAGTTAATTCATGTTATCTTTTACACCCTGGCTTATTCTTATCAAAGAATACCATGGAGAGATAGAAAAACCAATGACCAAGTCCTACAAGAAACAAATGAGAATCCTACACTAATTAGAGAAATTAGACCCCCCCCCCCCCACCCCTCCCCAATGTGTCTCCACCTTGTCGCGGTGGGGGGGGGGGTACTTGCGTGTCCTACCGACCCCAAGAGCTGATCTGACGGAAGCACAACTATGTGTCGGACAGGTCTTGGGTTAGGGGCCAGACTAAGAGAGACACAACCTGCTGCTCTGCAGGTAGATTGAGGATAGCAGTCAAAAGCTCAAATCAGGTGTACGAAGTCAGAAATTCTTGGTCCGGACACATACTCTAAGGCTCTCCGCTGAGGGATATGGCTGAACGCCTCTAAGCTATAAGCCCTCGGAAGTGAGAGCCGAGCCGATACCCACCTACTCCAAAATGGAGGTGAGATGCTAAGCACGCTACATGCTTAGTCCAGATACTGTTAGAAGGCTCTCAGCTGGGGGATATGCGGGATCCCAGGATGAGAGAGCCTGACCGATAGCTCGCACTCTGCTGTAAGGAGGTAAGGTGCTGAGCCGGCAGCACATGTAGCCTACTTCGAGAGCGTTACAAAAGGTCGAAACAGCACCTCAGTCGCACGTTCCGATGAAAGTCTGTAACTATACTCATGGAGTGAACGTAGTCAAAGGTGGAAGATTGTCTCGTTGACACGAAATGGAACGCTTGACTAGCGAATCCATTACGTGGCAGCCCGAAACAAAAGCTTGCTGAATGGAAGTCGCAATAAGAGTCTAACATGCCGCGAAACCCGAGGAAGGCTAACCTCATTAAAAAATGCCCACCAAAGTCGGAAGTGCTGGCCTACGGGTGGCAAAATAAAAACTGGCATTACGCAATTACGTCCGAGTGAAATGTCTTTCGTGGTCGGAAAAGCTATGACTAAATAGTCTTCCGAATGTCCCTCGTGCTAGGAACAGCTCTGACTACCTAGTTTTCCTAATGCCGCTCGTGTCCGGAACAGCTCTGATTAGCTAGTTTCAGAATATCCGTCGTGTCCGGAACAATGCTGACTATTTTGTCCAGGGCACAACGACAAGCACATGTCCGAATCGAAAACTCGCTGAGTGGATAACGTCTGCAGACAGGTCTGGTTTGTGCGGGAACAGCCCGGGGCGAACGAAATGAATAATATATTGAAATGAGGAATTAAAGCAGCTATGAGCAGGGCGTGACGATTCCCTGGGTGAGCCAGGACCAGGGCTCTATGTGTCGGTTCTGCAACTATGGAAGCAACCCTGGATGACCGAAGATGCCATGGACTGTCCCTGCCTTCCCTTGAGGGATGATCGTGAAGTCTTCAACTGTTCCAACTTGGCCAGCTGGGATGTGGACGGTACCACAAAAGTGAGAGTCTCCCAGGAATGCTAACTTGTTGAAAAACACAAGCGAAAGTCGGATGAGTTGGCCCAAGGGTTTCGGCCCAAGGGTGCATAACAACACACCGCAATCACATCTGGAAAAAAACACACACACACACTCCGGATGAACGCAAAGAAGAAGAAGAAGAAGAAGAAGAAGAAGAAGAAGAAGAAGAAGAAGAAGAAGAAGAAGAAGAAGAAGAAGAAGAAGAAGAAGAAGAAGAAGAAGAAGAAGAGGAAATTAGACGCAGACAGTCAAAATTATTTGGATATGATATGAGAAGAAATAAATTGGAGAACTTGGTGACAATTGGCGATATCGAGGGGAAGAAAACAAGAGGAAGACAGAGACGTAAATACCTGGATGGCTTGGCCACGTGACATGGTCGAGACAGAAACATAGAGCTGATCCACTATTCTGGTGATCGAATGAGATGGCAAAACAAGACCGCCTTCGCTTATCGGCATGGCACATGATGGATGCATGGATTCTTATCATCCCGCAATTAACAACATACATAATGGATCTAAACGTTTAACATGATATTTTCTAGTGGGCCATGCTTCAGGGCCGTTAAGGCCTTCTAGCCATTTGCACGTACTCGTGATTATTTTTCGTAATTCGATATTTACGCTGTCCTATGTCAACAATTTCCGCTTCTCTCCAAAAGCCGTTTTTGCCATTGCAATTTAAATTTCATCGCAATTCTTGCAACGTCTGTCCGTTGTACAAATGATGTTAATGGAACGCATACACACACGCTCGTGCGCACGCAGACAATTAATTTATTATAATTATTATTATCATTATAATAATAAGTATTATTATATTAGACACACCTTTGATTTGACAGGAGGCCACGGCTGCATAGTTGTTAGTTTTATTTTCCTTCTCTGGCTTTGAACTTGAGCGTAGTCTACAAACGTCCTGCTGCTGCTACTACTACTACTACTGTTACTATTGCTATTGCTATTACTACTACTGCTAATACTATTACTACTTTTACTATTTCTACTGCAACTACTACTATTATCACTACTACTACTACTACTACTACTACTACTACTACTACTACTACTACTACTACTACTACTACTACTACTACTACTACTATTACTACTACTACAAGTAAATGCATTGGACCAATGTTTGCGTGTGGGCTAGCTATCCCTATTATCTGTGACCCCCGCTAGCAGGCGAACCCACTCCGAATTCTGAGGTACTTGTAATCTACGTCCGCAAATCGAAGACGAGAAGACAACATGTAATTCCAACTGACCGACATCGGAAACGAACTGCCCAACCTGTTCCCCAGAATAAATGTCAGCAGTAGCACGCTAAACCATTCGCCATGTCGATCTTCACCGCTGATAGCTTAGCAACCACCGAAAAAAGAATGGATCTATTTTAGATATGTGAAAATTTTCGAACCCATTTTTCCCGCAAACGGGAAAGGGCCGAACATAGATAGATAGATAGATAGATAGATAGATAGATAGATAGATAGATAGATAGATAGATAGATAGATAGATAGATAGATAGATGGATGGATGGATGGATGGATGGATGGATGGATAGATAGATAGATAGATAGATAGATAGATAGATAGATAGATAGATAGATAGATAGATAGATTAGATTAGATTAGATTAGATAGATAGATAGATAGATAGATTAGACAGACAGACATTCAGACGGACGGGCGGGCGGACAGACAGACAGACAGACAGCCAGACAGACAGACAGATAGACAGACAGATAGATAGATAGATAGATAGATAGATAGATAGATTAGACAGACAGACAGACAGACAGACAGACAGACAGACAGACAGACAGACAGACAGACAGACAGACAGACAGACAGACAGATCCCCGCCAGAGGCTGGGCGAATCCGGCTCGGGTCAGCTAATATATATATATCAGTGGACAAGTTTAAACTAGCGTACTTTATCTTCTCACGTTCACGACTCGAACAAAATACAATTAGCTGCAGATCCTTTACAGGACGTCGCGGCCAATCGCAACATTCTTTGACTGTGTATGATTTCTTGGTAAATTTACGTTCAGTATGTTACCATAGCTTTCTCGACGATTGGCACTCATACCATTGCACGAAAATCAACCCAAGGCGGTTTGCTGCTAAATAGTCCGCAGCTGTGTTTCGAACGTGGTATGCGGGATTACGAATCTCGTCAGAAACCCCTTCGACAGAAAGCCGAAAACAATGCATAACGAAACTATAAGGAGGAGAGCACCATTTTATTGTTGACTGGGGCTTCTTGTTGTATGTAAGCATTAATGTCGGTGCTTGTAAGTGAACTGTGGCCGTATGCAGAGAGCACATCAATCCGTGTCAGATAAGGCGATTGTGACGCGTGGAACTGCTAGGTTCGTAAGTTGGCGGAGTCAGTGAACACGCAGGGAATTAGCTTCCTTATCCAAGGGCGGCGCCAGTCAACTTAATGTATGTGTATAATCAATAACAGAAATATCGGCTGCTGTGGCAAATGACAATATACATTGAAAATAGTATGGCTCCAGCGAGAGAGAAAGAGAGACAGACAGAGAGAGATAGAGAGAGAGAGAGAGACAGAGAGAGAGAGAGAGAGCGATAGACAGACAGGTAGAGAGAGGGAATCAGAGAGTGAAAGAGACAGAGACAGACAGACAGACAGACAGACAGACAGACAGACAGACAGACAGACAGACAGACAGACAGACAGACAGACAGACAGACAGAGAGTTTAGGATCTTACAACCCGGTGGGGGAAAAAACCCAGTGGGGAGATGAATAGGGAAAGGCAATAACAACTTAATAATAATAATAATAATAATAATAATAATAATATACGTATACATACAAGTTTGGAGAGAACCATAATGGAAGGGCATATGCCCAGAAAGAGAGGGCATATGCCCAGAAAGAGAGGAAGAGGAAGGCCAAAGAGAAGATGGGTGCAGGATGTGGCAGATGATCTCCAGATTTGTGTATCGGACGCGGGACATCTTGCTTATGACCGAATAGTTTTCCGGAATGTTATTATGAGAACGAGGTTCTGCAAAGGACATGCTACTAAATGAATGAATGAATGAATGAATGAATGAATGAATGAACATACGTATAAGCTAAACCATACAACAACGAATCGAAATATATGATTCGTTGTGTTGCTGCTTAACTATACTTTAGGATACTGCGTTGCGATGGTTTTTTACGAAATGGTATGGGTGCCGGTCGTTCAGAAAGCATTGGCAAACTACTGAACATAAACTTGCCTGCCTGTCTGTCATCAACAGCAAATAATGCTGATGTTGACTGTAAACGTCGTGAAAAGGATATGCAACTAACTTTTATACTTTTGCATTCATATTATTATTATTATTATTATTATTATTATTATTATTATTATTATTATTATTATTATTATTATTATTATTATTATTGTTATTGTTGTTGTTATTATTATTATTATTATTATTATTATTGTTATTATTGTCTTTTCTCGTTTCACCTAACACCTGTGAATTTTGTTCACCTGGTTTGAGTTCGTTGTAATGTGTTTCACTGTCTGTCTGTCTGTCTGTCTGTCTGTCTGTCTGTCCTTCTGTCCGTCTGTCTGTCTGTCTGTCTGTCTGTTTTGTGTTCTATGTTAATGTAACATGCACGCTATATTATTGATGTACGAGAGATTAGTTATTGGAACGTTAGACCGACATGCACGCTTTTCTCTCTCTCTCTCTCTCTCTCCTCTCCTCTCTCTCTCTCTCTCTCTCTTCTCCTCTCTCTCTTCTCTCTCTCTCTCTCTCTGTGTGTGTGTGTGGGGTGTGTGTTTGCTGTCTGCAGACCAGCCTGCCCATCTCATAACATGGTAATGTGCATTATTTTGTTCACAACATTCAATAGATAATGCTTTACTCTGTGAATGTAACATGCGCACAGATAATAAAAGTCAACAAATTTTCAAAAGCTATTTGTATCAGAATTTAAATTCACAATTTCTGATTGATTTTGACACGTTGATTCAAATAAACATAATAAATTCACCCCAAATTTGGGTATGTTGTGTTTTTAAATGATGAACTGACGTTACAGTAATGCAAATAATGTTTTCTTTTTTTTGCTTTTTTATGTTGCATATCCCTTACAGGACCTTGCAGTCAACACCAGCATTTTTCAGCTGCTGTTTATGTACTAGGCAAGATTTACGTTCAGTAGTTTGCCATTGCTTTCTGAACGACCGGCTCATATACCTCCGTATGTTACCAATGCGGCGCGAACCGCTGCCTATTCTAACAGCTGCTGTTTTCTCCATGTGGATATACGGGATTACGAATAATGTCGTTAACACCTTGGCCAGGGGACCTGCAAATAATGTATGCTTGTTTAATTCTCTGGAGTGAACAGTTAATCTGTCTACTTTAGCATTATAAAATTATCGTTACATACCCAATTAATTGATATTTCAACATAACATGATAGAAACAATAAAAAACATTATTTAAAATTCACATACAATGTTTTAAAAAGGTATATTTGAACCCATTTCGTCACTATTTTGTCACTATTTGAACTCTCTTTGCTTACTTCTTGTAGTCAACAGATGAGGTATCTCTTGTCACAGTCAACAGTAATCAGCATTGAAGGGCTCCAATTACCTTGATCCCTTGCCTCCATAGCAGCAATGTCCTGGTGAAATCATTCAACATGCTCATTACTGACAGCTCCACAATTTGATGTAAAGAAATCCAGATGAGAATCCAGAAAATGAATGTTCAAAAACATGTTTCAGTCAAGACTCTTATACTTCAGAAGGAGATATTCTACAATTTTTATTGTAATTAGCAGTTCTTTGGTGCCAAGAAAATTTTCCATCGCTGACTTAAATACTAGTCATGCTGCTTTTTTCCTTCCCGCTTAACAAGCAAAGAAACTCGTCATCATACGGACCAACAAATATTCCCTCTCTTCTTTTACCTTCACTAAGTCTTCGAAATTTTTAAAGGGGCATTGAAAGTCTCATATGTTTTCTTCATTGCCTCTACACAGTTTTTCAAGAGATCCAGCTTAATGTGCAATGGTGGCAACACAATCTTGCAGGTGTCGAGAAGTTCCCTTTGCTATCAGGCGAATCCCTCCTTCTTATCCCACAGACGCTGGTTTCAGAGTTAATTCATGTTATCTTTTACACCCTGGCTTATTCTTATCAAAGAATACCATGGAGAGATAGAAAAACCAATGACCAAGTCCTACAAGAAACAAATGAGAATCCTACACTAATTAGAGAAATTAGACCCCCCCCCCCCCACCCCTCCCCAATGTGTCTCCACCTTGTCGCGGTGGGGGGGGGGGTACTTGCGTGTCCTACCGACCCCAAGAGCTGATCTGACGGAAGCACAACTATGTGTCGGACGGGTCTTGGGTTAGGGGCCAGACTAAGAGAGACCAACCTGCTGCTCTGCAGGTAGATTGAGGATAGCAGTCAAAAGCTAAAATTTCAGGTGTACGAAGTCAGAAATTCTTGGTCCGACACATACTAAAAGGGCTCTGCGCTGAGGGATATGGCTGAACGCCTCTAAGCTAAAAGGGCCCCGGAAGTGAGAGCCGAGCCGATACCCACCTACTCCAAAATTGAGGTGAGATACTAAGCACGCTACATGCTTAGTCCAGATACTGTTAGAAGGCTCTCAGCTGGGGGATATGCGGGATCCCAGGATTAGAGTCCCTGACCGATAGTCGCACTCTGCTGTAAGGAGGTAAGGTGCTGAGCCGGCAGCACATGTAGCCTACCTCGAGAGCGTTACAAAAGGTCGAAAAAGCACCTCAGTCGCACGTTCCGATGAAAGTCTGTAACTATACTCATGGAGTGAACGTAGTCAAAGGTGGAAGATTGTCTCGTTGACACGAAATGGAACGCTTGACTAGCGAATCCATTACGTGGCAGCCCGAAACAAAAGCCTGTTGAGTGGAAGTCGCAATAAGAGTCTAACATGCAGCGAAAGGCTAACCTCATTAAAAAATGCCCGCCGAAGTCGGAAGTGCTGGCCTACGGGTGGCAAAATAAAAACTGGTATTACGCAATTACGTCCGAGTGAAATGTCTTTCGTGGTCGGAAAAGCTATGACTAAATAGTCTTCCGAATGTCCCTCGTGCTAGGAACAGCTCTGACTACCTAGTTTTCCTAATGCCGCTCGTGCCCGGGAAAACAGCTCTGATTAGCTAGTTTCAGAATATCCGTCGTGTCCGGAACAATGCTGACTTTTTTTGTCCAGGGCACAACGACAAGCACATGTCCGAATCGAAAACTCGCTGAGTGGATAACGTCTGCAGACGGGTCTGGTTTGTGCGGGAACACCCCGGGGGCGAACGAAATGATAATATATTGAAATGAGGAATTAAAGCAGCTATGAGCGGGGCTGACGATTCCCGGGGTGAGCCAGGACCAGGGCTCTATGTGTCGGTTCTGCAACTATGGAAAAACCCCCTGGATGACCGAAGATGCCATGGACTGTCCCTGCCTTCCCTTGAGGGATGATCGTGAAGTCTTCAACTGTTCCAACTTGGCCAGCTGGGATGTGGACGGTACCACAAAAGTGAGAGTCTCCCAGGAATGCTAACTTGTTAAAAAACAAAAGCGAAAGTCGGATGAGTTGGCCCAAGGGTTTCGGCCCAAGGGTGCATAACAACACACCGCAATCACATCTGGAAAAAAACACACACACACACTCCGGATGAACGCAAAGAAGAAGAAGAAGAAGAAGAAGAAGAAAAAAAAGAAGAAGAAGAAGAAGAAGAAAAGAAGAAGAAGAAAAGAAGAAAGAAGAAGAAGAAGAAGAAGAAAAAGGGAAAAAAAGGAATTTAGACGCAGCAGTCAAAATTTTTTTGGATATGATATGAGAAGAAATAAATTGGAGAACTTGGTGACAATTGGCGATATGGGGGGGAAGAAAGCAAGGGAAGACAGAGACGTAAATACCTGGATGGCTTGGCCACGTGCCATGGTCAAGACAGAAACACGGAGCTGATCCACTAATCTGGTGATCGAATGAGATGGAAAAACAAGACCGCCTTCGCTTATCGGCATGGCACATGATGGATGCATGGATTCTTATCATCCCGCAATTTAACAACATACATAATGGATCTAAAACGTTTAACATGATATTTTCTAGTGGGCCATGCTTCAGGGCGTTAAGGCCTTCTAGCCATTTGCACGTACTCGTGATTATTTTTCGTAATTCGATATTTACGCTGTCCTATGTAAAACAATTTCCGCTTCTCTCCAAAAGCCGTTTTTGCCATTGCAATTTAAATTTCATCGCAATTCTTGCAACGTCTGTCCGTTGTACAAATGATGTTAATGGAACGCATACACACACGCTCGTGCGCACGCAGACAATTAAATTTATTATAATTATTATTATCATTATAATAATAAGTTTTATTATATTGGGACCACACTTTGATTTAAAGGAGGCCACGGCTGCATAGTTGTTAGTTTTATTTTCCTTCTCTGGCTTTGAACTTGAGCGTAGTCTACAAACGTCCTGCTGCTGCTACTACTACTACTACTTTTACTATTGCTATTGCTATTACTACTACTGCTAATACTTTTACTACTTTTACTATTTCTACTGCAACTACTACTATTATCACTACTACTACTACTACTACTACTACAAACTACTACTACTACTACTACTACTACTACTACTACTACTACTACTACTACTATTACTACTACTACAAGTAAATGCTTGGACCAATGTTTGCGTGTGGGCTAGCTATCCCTATTATCTGTGACCCCCGCTAGCAGGCGAACCCCCCGAATTCTGAGGTACTTGTAATTACGTCCGCAAATCGAAGACGAGAAGACAACATGTAATTCCAACTGACCGACATCGGAAACGAACTGCCCAACCTGTTCCCCAGAATAAATGTCAGCAGTAGCACGCTAAACCATTCGCCATGTCGATCTTCACCGCTGATAGCTTAGCAACCACCAAAAAAAGAATGGATCTATTTTAGATATGTGAAAATTTTCGAACCCTTTTTTTCCCGCAAACGGGAAAGGGCCGAACATAGATAGATAGATAGATAGATAGATAGATAGATAGATAGATAGAAAATAGATAGATAGATAGATAGATAGATAGATAGATGGATGGATGGATGGATGGATGGATGGATGGATAGATAGATAGATAGATAGATAGATAGATAGATAGATAGATAGATAGATAGATAGATAGATTAGATTAGATTAGATTAGATAGATAGATAGATAGATAGATTAGACAGACAGACATTCAGACGGACGGGCGGGCGGACAGACAGACAGACAGACAGCCAGACAGACAGACAGATAGACAGACAGATAGATAGATAGATAAAAGATAGATAGATAGATTAGACAGACAGACAGACAGACAGACAGACAGACAGACAGACAGACAGACAGACAGACAGACAGACAGACAGACAGACAGATCCCCGCCAGAGGCTGGGCGAATCCGGCTCGGGTCAGCTAATATATTATTATCAGTGGACAAGTTTAAACTAGCGTACTTTATCTTCTCACGTTCACGACTCGAACAAAAAAAACAATTAGCTGCAGATCCTTTACAGGACGTCGCGGCCAATCGCAACATTCTTTGACTGTGTATGATTTCTTGGTAAATTTACGTTCAGTATGTTACCATAGCTTTCCCCGACGATTGGCATAATACCATTGCACGAAAAAAACCCAAGGCGGTTTGCTGCTAAATAGTCCGCAGCTGTGTTTCGAACGTGGTATGGGGGGGTTTACGAATCTCGTCAAAAAACCCTTTCGACAGAAAGCCGAAAACAATGCATAACGAAACTATAAGGAGGGGGCACCATTTTATTGTTGACTGGGGTTTCCCTTGTTGTATGTAAGCATTAATGTCGGGCTTGTAAGTGAACTGTGGCCGTATGCAGAGAGCAATCAATCGTGTCAGATAAGGCCGATTGTGACGCGTGGAACTGCTAGGTTCGTAAGTTGGCGGAGTCAGTGAGCACGCAGGGAATTAGCTTCCTATCCAAGGGCGGCGCCAGTCAACTTAATGTATGTGTATAATCAATAACAGAAATATCGGCTGCTGTGGCAAATGACAATATACATTGAAAATAGTATGGCGTAAGAAAAGAGAGAAAGACAGACGACAGAGAGAGAAGAGAGAGAGAGAGATAGAGAGAGAGAGAGAGGAGAGAGGACGAGAGAGAGGAGAGAGAGACGAGAGCGATAGACAGACAGGTAGAGAGAGGGAATCAGATGAGGAAAGAGACAGAGACAGACAGACAGGGACAGACAGACAGACAGACAGACAGACAGACAGACACAGACAGACAGACAGGACAGACAGACAGACCGAACAGAAGAGTTTAGGATCTTACAACCCGGTGGGGAAAAAACCCAGTGGGGAGATGAATAGGGAAAGGCAATAACAACTTAATAATAATAATAATAATAATATATATACGTATACATACAAGTTTGGAGAGAACCATAATGGAAGGGCATATGCCCAGAAAGAGAGGGCATATGCCCAGAAAGAGAGGAAGAGGAAGGCCAAAGAGAAGATGGGTGCAGGATGTGGCAGATGATCTCCAGATTTGTGTATCGGACGCGGGACATCTTGCTATGACCGAATAGTTTTCCGGAATGTTATTATGAGAACGAGGTTCTGCAAAGGACATGCTACTAAATGAATGAATGAATGAATGAATGATTGAATGAATGAATGAATGAATGAATGAAAATACGTATAAGCTAAACCATACAACAACGAAGCGAAATGTATGATTCGTTGTGTTGCTGCTTAACTATACTTTAGGATACTGCGTTGCGATTGTTTTTTACGAAATTGTATGGGTGCCGGTCGTTCAGAAAGCATTGGCAAACTACTGAACATAAACTTGCCTGCCTGTCTGTCATCAACAGCAAATAATGCTGATGTTGACTGTAAACGTCATGAAAAGGATATGCAACTAACTTTTATACTTTTGCATTCATATTATTATTATTATTATTATTATTATTATTATTATTATTATTATTAGTTTTATTATTGTCTTTTCTCGTTTTACCTAACACCTGTGAATTTTGTTCACCTGGTTTGAGTTCGTTGTAATGTGTTTCACTGTCTGTCTGTCTGTCTGTCCTTCTGTCCGTCTGTCTGTCTGTCTGTCTGTCTGTCCTGTCTGGTCTGTCTGTTTTGTGTTCTATGTTAATGTAAACATGCACGCAATATTATTGATGTACGAGAGATTAGTTATTGGAACGTTAGACCGACATGCACGCTTTTCTCTCTCTCTCTCTCTCTCTCTCTCTCTCTCTCTCTCTCTCTCTCTCTCTCTCTCTCTCTCTCTCTCTCTCTCTCTCTCTCTCTCTCTGTGTGTGTGTGTGTGTGTGTGTGTGTGTGTTTCTGTCTGCAGACCAGCCTGCCCATCTCATAACATGGTAATGTGCATTATTTATGTTCACAACATTCAATAGATAATGCTTTACTCTGTGAATGTAACATGCGCAACAGATAATAATAGTCAACAAATTTTCAAAAGCTATTTGTATCAGAATTTAAATTCACAATTTCTGATTGATTTTGACACGTTGATTCAAATATCATAATAAAATTCACCAATTGGCTATGTTGTGTTTTTAAATGATGAACTGACGTTACAGTAATGCAAATAATGGTTTTTTTTTTGCTTTTTTATGTTGCATATCCCTTACAGGACCTTGCAGTCAACACCAGCATTTTTCAGCTGCTGTTTATGTACTAGGCAAGATTTACGTTCAGTAATTTGCCATTGCTTTCTGAACGACCGGCTCATATACCTCCGTATGTTACCAATGCGGCGCGAACCGCTGCCTATTCTAACAGCTGCTGTTTTCTCCATGTGGATATACGGGATTACGAATAATGTCGTTAACACCTTGGCCAGGGGGACCTGCAAATAATGTATGCTTGTTTAATTCTCTGGAGTGAACAGTTAATCTGTCTACTTTAGCATTATAAAAATTATCGTTACATACCCAATTAATTGATATTTCAACATAACATGATAGAAACAATAAAAAACATTATTTAAAATTCACATACAATGTTTTAAAAAGGTATATTTGAACCCATTTCGTCACTATTTTGTCACTATTTGAACTCTCTTTGCTTACTTCTTGTAGTCAACAGATGAGGTATCTCTTGTCACAGTCAACAGTAATCAGCATTGAAGGGCTCCAATTACCTTGATCCCTTGCCTCCATAGCAGCAATGTCCTGGTGAAATCATTCAACATGCTCATTACTGACAGCTCCACAATTTGATGTAAAGAAATCCAGATGAGAATCCAGAAAATGAATGTTCAAAAACATGTTTCAGTCAAGACTCTTATACTTCAGAAGGAGATATTCTACAATTTTATTGTAATTAGCAGTTCTGTTGGTGCCAAGAAAATTGTCCATCGCTGACTTAAATACTAGTCATGCTGCTTTTTCCTTCCCGCTTAACAAGCAAAGAAACTCGTCATCATACGGACCAACAAATATTCCCTCTCTTCTTTTACCTTCACTAAGTCTTCGAAATTTTTAAAGGGGCATTTGAAAGTCTCATATGTTTTCTTCATTGCCTCTACACAGTTTTTCAAGAGATCCAGCTTAATGTGCAATGGTGGCAACACAATCTTGCAGGTGTCGAGAAGTTCCCTTTGCTATCAGGCGAATCCACTTCCCACTTCTGAGGCACTTGTAATATAGTCCCCAAGTCAAGGACGAGAAGTCAACAGTGTAGTATACCTAACCGGTGTAGGGGTTGAACCTGCTACCTCGACATCGATATAAACACACAAGAAGTTAAGCGCATGTGCTCTTATTCTTTCGTCCATACTGACGTCAGATATACAGAGCCACAGGCTTGACGAAACAATGCAAATGAATGCACTTGATGACGTCAGTTGGCAAACTAAGTTAATTTCTTACTGTGTATCACCAGGTCTTGCTGTAAAGAGCATGTTTCTCCCATTTTGGGTTTGTAGTCTCCATTGAGCGAATTCAGTATGGTTTTCTAAAATTCTTATTGACACAAAAATGATCAGTTGCGTTACTTCAGTTCTGCATGATTTTGTCCCCGTTGTTTGTATATCGGGTCCTGTTAGTGTCTCGTGGGCTCCTCGTTCTACTCAATTGTTACCTGCCAAAGTTGGAGCGTCTCGAGGTTATATAAGAGCGCAAAAGTAACTCTGAATATATTAAGACTTTCTAAACCTTTTAGGAAAATAAAAACCCCACTCATCCGGCAAGATATATGATGGCATCTGTCTAAAGACTGTGAATACTACAGTTGTGAAGACACAAGCATCATTGGCTTGCATAAAGAACGTCATAGAAGGGTTTTTGTAAATCTCGTTGTGATAGAAATGTGTTCCCTTTCCTTCAGTTCTGCATGTCTTATCCTCAGTACTATATAGGCTGGGTCGTGTTTTTGTTTCTAGGGCTTTCTCATTCGACTTGATTTTTATCTGACACAATTTTAGCGTTTTGATTTCTGATGTGCGGCTATAAGAGCGCAAAAGTATATTAAGACATTCTTAACTTTCTCAAGCAAAGTAACGCAGACATCAAACAAGACATGTCTTGGAGTCTTCCTAAATATTTTGAACAGTAAAGTTATGAACAGTTCAACAACTTCTTTTACTCGCATTAATAGGGTCATGCAACATTTATTAACGCAGTTATTGTACAATGTGATCAACTAGGGTTAGAAATTGTAAGAAGACACAGATTATGTTAACTCCCTAGGAAGAAAGAAATATCACATTGTAACACACGGGTAAATAAGAATACACTTAAACTAGTTACTCCGTACACCTATATTGGAACATCGACTGGAGGGGCTTTGAAGAGATTAGAACAAGAATCGCCATGGCGAAGGTAGCCTTTTGCAAGATGGAAAACATAGTGATCAATAAAAACGATGTCAATTGCAACTAGAAAAACAGAATTGAAGTGCTACATAGAACTTATACTTTTGTATGGATGAGAGACGTTTACAATGAGCAGACAAGCTGAAAAACATCTAATGGCTGTGAAAATTTTGTTTCTGAGAAAAATGCAAAGAATACCATGGAGAGACAGAAAAACCAACGAGCACGTCCCATAAGAAGCCAATGAAAAATGTAAACTGATTAGAGAAATTATACGTAGACAGTCAAAATTTGTTGGACATATTATGAGAAGAAATAAACTAAAGAACTTGGTGACAACTGGCAGGATTGAGTGGAAAAGAACAAGGTGATGGCAGAGAAGTAAATAGCTGGATGGCTTGACCACGTAGCATGGTCGTGATAAGAACATGGAGCCGATCCACTACTCTGGTGATCATATAAAATGGTGAAACATGACCACCCACGTTTATCGGCATGGCATGATGATGATGAATAGGGTCTTGGCATTCAGAAACAGAATTATAAGCACAACAATCCGTTTAGTGAAATGTTACATGTGTATGTCAATGTTTGGCCATGTGTAATGGGAGTGAATGTTTGGCGTTTACGAGGGGAAGTTAATAAGTAAGTCACATATGGCTGTAGAAAAATAACTAAATATGATAACAACTTGATACCAGTGTATTTGTAAACATACATTGTCCTTTTATTTCTCAACATAATTTCCACCAACATTGATGCACTTATCCCATCGTTTTATCAGTCCTCCCAAACCGGCTGCACAGAACTGCGTGCTTTGTTTTCTAAACCACGTTTTCACTTCACATTCAACTTCAGCGTCATTCGCGAAATGTCTCCCGCCAAGGTGGGTTTTCAGTGGATCAAAAAGGTGGAAATCGCTAGGGGCTAAGTCGGGACTGTAAGGTGGATTCTCCAGAATGTCCCACCTTAGTTGGTTAATTTTCTCCTGAGTTAATCGAGCCGTATGGGTCTGGCATTGTTATGAAAAAGCAACACTCCTCTAGTCAGCAGTCCTGGACGTATTCTTCGAATTGCATCATGAAGCATCGATAGAACTTCACAGTACCATTCGGAATTCAAATTGTCGCTTTTCTGCTTGAAATTTGTTACAAGCACTCCTTAACAATCCCAGAACACTGTCGGCATAACCTTCCCTGCTGATGGCATAACCGTGAATTTTTGAACAAAAGGCGAAGAAGGATGTTTCCATTATATTCTACCCAGCTATACACCGCTTTACAGGACAAACATTTGTCAGCATAAACAGGAAGCATTTCCGTATGAATGTTCTTTGCAGGCAGCCCTTTTGCCCACAAAAAAAAAAAAAAAAAATGCACAACAGAACGTTGCTTTTTGGTTGTACACTCCATAAGTACAGTCGCCATTTTGTTGATGAGATGTTCATACGCATGAGACACCTAGCGCCACCTGACGAACGGGAATATAAAGTTCGATGTTGATGTCACCTAATAACACCTGCAGAAAACACCAACTACATTTTCCTGCCATCCCACAGAACTGTGTGACTTACTTACTGACTCGCCCGCCTAGATGAATGTTGAGAATTGCATTGACAAAGAAGAAACCAAATGTCGAGGTCATGAGTTACTAAATTGCTCTCGAAAATCATAAGGAAAAGACAACATGAATATATTTATCATATTAACACATGCGGTAAATGGAGAAATTATCATTTTGTGGGAAAATACTTGACATTAGGAGCAAAGGAAAACAAATAAGATGTATTCGGGAGGTTAGGACAGTTACGCAAAATATCCACACACAAAAAAAAAAAAAAATAAAAAAAAAAACACATCAATTTCATTACAATATCTACCTCAGAGGTCAGAGTGGATTGGCTTGATGGTGAGGGAAACTGGTAATAGGGCAGGTATATCCACACGCAAAGATCAGTCAGGTGCGCTCTCCAGTTGTAGCAACTGGAAGTTGCAGCACGTGTATGGACTACGATTGAGTTCAAAGCGAGCGAAGGACACCATATAACAAAATCCGATGACAGAGAAGAATGGAGAGTCGCTCCAGGCCTGGCATCCAAAGAACAAGCACGGAGTGTATTTGTAATTACTGTGCTGTGTTTGAAAATATTGCCGGTCCAAGTTTTGTATTTACCTATTATGTTGCATGAACTTATAATACAAAACTTGGACCGGCAATATTTTGAAACACTGCACAGTCATTAACAATACATCCTATATTACAAATCTGCAATAGCGACAGTCGAATGTCACAAGTACAGACACAGTGGACTTGAAAGAACTAGAGATCTTGCCAAAAACACAAGAAATACTATGAATCAATAATTGATCAAGAGACAAAGTAAACAGACTGCAACAGTAAACAATCATTTACGCATGCGTAATACGGCGACTATAAAATTGTCTGAAATACAGAGACCAAACAACATAATAATGCTTCGACTGGCTTCCCTCTTTATGGTAGATAAACACCAGAAATTACTTCCATTCCGGGAAAATCACCCACGTCTGGTGGAATTAAGTGCCCTCAAACATAGTCTCCCGTAATGGCAGATAATGATGCGCGGAATAACACAGTTCGTGAATTATCACGTGATCAAAACAATCACACACATACAAACAACGAACGCAGAGCGATAGGAAAACCAGGAAGCATTCTCATCTTCTGTTACTAAGAATACACATCATCAATGTTTGAATCTCGTAATGCGCTGAGCGTCCGGATATCGGGGTTTTGACTTTCATGAATGAGGGGTCTAATTTGCTGCCAATTCGTGACTTGTTTCATTATAAAGCGCACATTTGTATTTGTTGTGGGAAGTAGTTTGTTTTGTCAGTAAACCAGTTTGTACCGTACGGCGAGTCTAGAGTCTCATTTTACCTAGTTCCATTTCAGTGTTACTATATGCCAATTATTATTTTGATAGTTTTGTTCTCTTTTGTTTTATTTATTTATTTTATTTTTTAAACTTGCATATCCCTTACATGAAGCTGCAGTCAACACCAGCATTTTCCAGCTGTTGTTCATATTCTTGGCAAGATTACATTCAGTAGTTTGCCATTGCTTTCTGAGCGACCGGCTCGCATACCCCGTTAGTAACCAACGCGAAGAGGTTCTATTAAAAATTAGAGAATTATATAAAGAGTCAAAAGAAGCGTGGCTTCAGAAAAATTGCTATGAATTGAAGAACACGCAAATTAACAAATTAATGCACTATAGAATCAACGATATCAATAAAAGCTGGAAAATTTTCCAGGAATTGAAAAACAACAACAAACAAACAAACAAACAAACAAACAAACAAACAAACAACAACAACACAACACGCAAAATAACAAATTAATGCACAATACAACTAATGATATCACTAACAACTAATCATCTACACCAATTGGTTACCTTTAAACAAAAGAAGGCAAAATAATATTTGCCAGTTTGGGGGTCATCACTGGAGCTACTGAGTTCGTGTTTAGCGTGAGACGCTGTGGATATGCAAAGAGACAGAGCCAAGTGGGATATAATCCGGTTCAAGGAAGTCTATCCTCTCGCCGCCACTATATGGGAATTGCTGTAGCGGTGGTCAAGTTCTGCACCCGCATCGGAACAGATATCAAAACTTGACCTGAGTACCAGGAAATGTCTTGAAACGTACAAGCGGCTAGCGTGATGACCACATCACCCATCGAGTGCTGAATGGTTCGTAAAAAATAAATGAGTTTAACACCATATGCCCAACACGCCAGTAGGTGCTTAAAACATCCTTGTTATATATGACTGACTGGTACCTTGCCAGTCTTGACAGACGATAGTTTAGTAAAATGGGGTTATCTCTCCATAACACAAAGCCTGGGCTGAATTTAGAGACCATGTGTTGCCCATGCAGCATGATCCCTCTCTCGGCCTGTCTAGTTTACTCTAGAGGAAAGGTAACACCAATACGTCTGGAACAAGACAAGCTGCAGAAGCTGCCGGATCAGCAAAGCAATGCTCTAATTGTCCGCCTGTCGGAGCTTCGATCCTAGACCAGTTACCAACCAAGGCTTAGGGCCTGGTCTGCAGTACCATGACATTTACTCTTTAGGCTGCATTTCCTCACACCAGGATGAGGATTGTACCCTCCCAATTGCGCTCTTCCACCCGAAGCTGTTGGCACAATGTGGGGCGTCATTTTGGTAAGCGCCGCCCAACATTCGGCGCTAACAGAAGCAGGTAGTACCGTCTTATATATATATATATATATATATTTTTTTTTTTTTTGCGTTTCCATCCTGTTTCAGGATATTGCGGTCAACACCAGCATCTTTCAGCTGTGTGTTGATTCCTAGGCTAGATTACATTACGCTCATCAGCACGCCACGACTTTCTGAGCGACCGGCTCCATACTCTCATAAGTCACTTTTGCAATTCGAACCACTGCTAATTCTCGTCGCGTCACGTGACGAGAGTATTCGGGGTTAGCGGAGAAAGCTGCTAACTCCTCGGCCATGGAGCCGGCATATATATATATATATATATATATATATATATATATATATATATATATATATATATATATATATATATATATATATATATATATATATATATATATATATATATATATATATATATAGCTAATTTTTCTTTAACGCCTGGGTTCGTCACGTGTCAAATTGTGGGAAAGGTTGGCCACCTGTTTCTCGTTACTCTCGACCTGCAACATGTGATGGGCCTATCATATCACTAGCAGACATAATAACATAATTACGGACAATTTATTATTATTTTCTAATTGTTTTCATTCTTCTGTAAGACTAACTAGATCTCTTTTCTTCTTTATTTATGGTCAATTTTAGAGTTAGATAGACTGGCACTGACCAAATGTACATGTTGAGAATTCAATTCTTTATGTATGGTCAATTTTAGAGTAACATAGAATGCTACTAACTGTTAAGGTAAGTTGCATATTCTTTACAGGACGTTGCAGTCAACACTTGCTGTTGTGATCTCTTGGCATGTTTACGTTCAGTAGTTTGCAATTGCTTTCTGAACGATCGGCATCCATTCCATTTCGTAAAAAAACCAAGACAATGCGGTCTGCTGCCAAATCGCCCGCAGCTGTGTACTGACCAACTGTACATGTGGGGAAGTTCAATTCTGTATTTATGGTCAATTTTTGCGACAAAAATATCATGCTACTGACCAATTGTAATTGTGGATACTTTAATTCGTTATTTGTAGTCAATTTCAGAGTAAGCTGTGATGCTACTGACAAAATGTACATGTGGAGAACTCACTTCTTTACGTTACGCTTTCTGTATGTTGTCTTCTATGTTATTCTTTAATGTGATCTGTGTCAGGACAGTTGTAATTCTAATCTCAGTAAGACATTTTACATTACAATCCAGCGTAGATGGTAAATAGATTTACAAAGCAGAAAAGGAAGAAGAAGATGGTGGTGGGGGAGGAGGAGAAGAAGATGGTAGAGGAGGAAGATGAAGTGGTTGTGGTGGTGAATAAGGAGAAGAAGGAGGAGGAGGGGAGGTGGTGGAGGAGGAGGAGGAGAAAAGTAGGAGAAGGAGAAGACGAGTAAGAAGTAAAAGAAGAATGAAGAGAAGGGGGAGTGGTCGTGGTGGAGGAGTTTACGAAGAAGAAGAAGAAGAAGAAGAAGAAGAAGAAGAAGAAGAAGAAGAAGAAGAAGAAGAAGAAGAAGAAGAAGAAGAAGAAGAAGAAGAAGAAGAAGAAGAAGAAGAAGAAGAAGCAGCAGCAGCAGCAGCAGCAGCAGCAGAAGAAGAAGAAGAAGAAGAAGAAGAAGAAGAAGAAGAAGAAGAAGAAGAGGAAGAGGAAGAAGAAGAAGAAGAAGAAGAAGAAGAAGAAGAAGAAGAAGAAGAAGAAGAAGAAGAAGAAGAAGAAGAAGAAAGAAGACGAAGAAGAAGAATATCTACGTCTCCGAGTATGCAAACATTCCAAACACACTTCTCGTCTTCATAATTTTAGTTCCGTATTTATTCAACTAGTGTTGATATAACTGATTTATGTATAATGTAGAAACATGTATCAACCTGAGAATCGGGTTTTCAAGCTTTATCTGTTCAACACTCCACTATATCACAATAGAACTTCCAAACCTCCCCAGACACATTCCAATCCCTGTATGTGACCTCCCACATACATCTCCCCTTTCATCTATCTAACAACTCACGGCACCTCTGGAGATCAAACATCAGAGAAAACAGACACGAAAATGCAGAAACATAAAACACGAAACCGCTCAATTCTATGAGAAGGGAAACAACTGCCATCATCCCCGGGAAATTGCTTGCAAACGAAACACGTTTTGGATACGTTTTTTTGTCAAACGGCGAGTAAACAATTTTCTCCCGAAAATTTGGATCATCCAACTTAGAATCTAAAAAAAACACGTACAATTCGTAAGCTCCTGTTTGTTTTTGCTTTTAAGTTTTCCCCAGAATAATAATCAAACAGGCGGTGGAGTTGTGTTTTCAATGTACGGACTTTCAAGTGTCAATAGCACACATTTCTGTGGACGCGGTGTCAGAAACAAGCCTTTTTGTTGCCATTACATTTCAGGTCGTATGTTGACGGCTCTGCTACTGTTCAAGGTCGTTACGGCTCTGCTACTAAAGGTAAGGGATACACACTTAACAGTCAAAATGAAACAATTTACGAGGTAAAATCGATATGTAAGTCAAAAATGGCTGTAGAAAAATAACTAAATATGATAACAACTTGAAACCAGTTTATTTTTATATATACATTGTCCCTTTATTTCTCAACATATTTTCCATCAACATTGATGCACTTATCCCATCGTTTTATCAGTCCCCCCAAACCGGCTGCATAGAACTACATGCTCTGTTTTCTAAACCACGTTTTCACTTCACATTCAACTTCGGCGTCATTCGCGCCCTTGAGAAAATTTTTCTACCCAGCTATGCACCGCTTTACGGGACAAACATTTGTCAGCATAAATAGGAAGCATTGCCTTATGAATGTCCTTTGCAGGCAGTCCTTTTACCCACAAAAACACACACAACAGTACATTGCTCTTTGGTTGTACACTCCGTAAGAACAGTCGCCATTTTGTTTATGCGCTGCGTACGCACATGAGACACCTAGCGCTACCTGACGAACGGAAATATAAAGTTCGATGTTGCTGTCACCTAATGACACCTATAGAAAACACTAACTACATTTACCTGCCATCCCACATGACTGTGTGACTTACTTAGTTACTCGCGCTCGTAATTTACCAACGTTTCGATATGTTTCGATGTCTTATTCTCAACTTCAGACTCTAACTATTACACACAAACGTGTAAAATCTAAGACACATCAGACAAAAGAAGGACATGCGGGAAGGAAAAGACGGATAGTAAACCAAGACATACATGGTGTCATTAGTCGTTACAAGCTGTAGGTTCATAATAAAACAAAAATAATTACAACGACAGCAGCAGTAGCAGCATCATAAACATAACGATATAAAGAGCAGTTACGCAGTCATATCAGCAGTAACAACAACAACAGTAGCAGCAGCAGATGCAACAATTAAAATAACAACAACAGCAGCAGCAAGGACACCATAAACAGTAACAGCCACAATAACAGCAGTAGCAGCAACAACTGCAACAATTAAAATAACAACAAATGCAGAGACGACAACATATCATTAACAGCAACAACAATAGCGGCATCAGCAGCAACAACATCAACAAGGAGAACAGCAACAACAATTACAATAACAACAACAGCAGCGACGGCAACATATGTTGTAGCAGCTACAACAGCAACGACGACAACTTAAGCAATTACAATAACTTCAATAACAACAAGCGGTGACATCATAAGCGACAACAACAAGCACAATAATAATAGCAGCAACATCAATCCTAAAAACAACAACAACAATTACAAAAGCAACAGCAACAACAACACAACCAACAACACAACTAAACACAAAATCAACAAATTGATTTTATGGACCGATATTTGTTTACGTGTATTTTCAAATATTTTACGCACTGAATTAATTAAAATCCCATTAATGAGCTAAAGTTATTTACTTTGCCGCTCTCACGAGAGCAGTCATTCTGCTTGCCGCAAAAGACGGACAAGCACTAGTGAAAGGCCATCAAGACATCGTTTCGCAAGTTCTCACGCTGAGAATAGGACTTCTCCAAGCCAATTTCTTTGCCGGATCGTGAGGTTTTTTCAATGGAAGGTTACGGAGTTGAAGTCCATCAGACATCGGTCGCGTTGTGGGGGATCATTTTTGCCGCATTACCGACAACTGACAAGAAGAGAAAAGATAAAATAGGGACAGACTAGACGTTGGGGAATATCTCTTAGCTGGCGGAAATAATGATGTGACAAGTTGAATATAATGAAGGCAGATTGGGACCCGAAAGTGCGATGTGTGTTCGGATCACCAAATGATGAGGGGTAAGATAGGGAACGAGAGAGAGAGAGAGAGAGAGAGAGAGAGAGAGAGAGAGAGAGAGAGAGAGAGAGAGAGAGAGAGAGAGAGAGAGAGAGAGAGAGAGAGAGAGAGAGAGAGGATAATATGTCTCACTGAGAAACTAATCAATGAGGCGGAAATTTCATAATGGAAAACGAGGAGGAGAGAATAGCAAACCGAATATTAATGACAACTGCAAGCTGATTAAATGGGGAACTGAAAGGATTGATGTGACTGTAGACAAATAATTATGTGATCAGGCTGAACTGAATAGCAGTAGAAGAACTAATTTCCCATTAGACAGATATACAGACAAAGAATATTTAGACACACGACTGTGAGGATCGAGAGAGACATATATAGAAATAGACAAATACACAGATAATCATGCAACTGGTGAACGGACGGATGGACAGGTGAACTGGAAGCAGGCTGGAAGGCATAGAGGCATGGAAATGGCTGCTAACAATGCGAGTATCGAATACAATTACAGACACTTGTTTAAGGTATTTCTATTTTCATTTGCAGGGCAGACCAGACTCTGAGCCTTGATTAGCAACTGGCATAGGATCGAAACTCCGACAGGCGGACAGTTAGAGCATTGCTTTGCTGATCTGGAAGCTTCTGAAGCTTGTCTTGTTCTAGATGTATCGGTATTACCTTTCCTGTGGAGTAAACTAAACAGGCCGAGAGAGGGATCATGCTACATGGGCAACACATGGGCTCTACAATTCATCCCAGGCTTTGTGTTGTAAAGAGGCATAACTCTATCCCTGGTCTTAACCGGTTTCGGAATCGAAGTGACAGGTGGCAGTTACGGGTTATACGTCCTTGTCAATTGACGTAGACAGGAGCGCCACGGATTGCCTCTGACGGTGGGGAACACCTACAGGTGTCACTGCCACCCCCCCCCCCCCCCCCCCCCCCCCCCCCCCCCCCCCCCCCCCCCGATCCTCAGCCTTCCTGCTTCAATGTGTGCTTGGGGCTAGGACAAAATCTGAACCACAGGCTGTAAAACCAATGCACCAGGCACTAAATAGAACAGTTAAAACCTCAAGCTACGGCTTGCAACCTGAACTAATTAGCAGTTGTGATAACGGTAAGAACATTCTCAACAGCGATAATAATCAAATCACACATCCGAATGTCCCGCGCTGTCCCGTCACCGGATCTAGGAAGAGAGGAGAAAAACTAGACACTCTCATAACAAAAACAATAACAATAACACAAACATAACATGCCTATCTGGGAACGAGATAGCGCAATGGCTAGCAGGTCTGCCTGACTGCTCGTCCTGTGGTCACACTTAACCACCTTAAAGACTAACTGACTGTTATAATAACAAAAAAAAAAAAAAGCAATAGCAATTCATATTGTACGTTACTCAGTTGTCTGTGAGATTGACAACAGTGATAACACACACATAATATCGATAACAACAACAATTAACATTATCTGCACGACACCTAATTGCCTCTGTGACTTACAGACAGTTATAACAACAACAACAATAACAAGGATAACAACGGCAATGAACATTGCCTGTATGACACCCAGCTGTCTTTGAGACTCACAGTTCTGATAACAACAACAATACACGACGCGGATATGACACCCAGAAGAACAACTAAATCTGCAACAACATCTGATTACCTTTACGCCACCCAACTGCGTATAGACTAACAGCTATGATAACAACAACAACAACAACAACTACAACACATTACCTGTTTAACACTCAGTTGCGTAGAGACTGACAGCTGTGATAACAACACAATACCTGTACGATACCCAGGTGCGTGTGAGACTGACAGGTAGGATAAAAAATATTTAAAACAAAAACAACATCATAGATTACCGGTTCGAAACTCAGTTGCGTGTGAAGCTGACAGCTATGATAACAACAAATTACCTGTACGACAGCCAGTTGCGCGTGAGACTGACAGCTGTGATAACAACAAATTACCTGTACGACAGCCAGTTGTGTCTGGGACTGACAGCTGTGATAACAATAAAAAACAAAAACAACAAAAAATTACCTGTAGGACACCCAGTCGCCTGTGAGACTAGGAGGCAAGGGGGAACTAACCAAAAGATGTGTCACCCTGTGCAGGACGCGCATACAGCTCCGCTCACGCCAGTCCTCCCGATAAACAAAATGAGGGTTTGATCCTGTAGCGACCGCTAGCACTGCGGAAGAGAAAGGACAACCATTAATAATTCATTCGCAGTGCAATTATCTACGGTCTGTGTGGAATTAGTCTGTATGCAACTGATCCTGCGTCTTTTTGTGTGACTTTTTTTTTAGATGTTTTGTCAGCTTACAAGTAAAAACCATAAACTACTACCATTTGTGGTAAGCGACGTCATAGAAATTCTAAACGATGAATACCCTTAGGAAAAGAGTCCTAAAGTGCTACATATAACCTGTACTTTGTAAGGATGTGAAGCGTGGACATTGAGCAGTCAGGCTGAAAAACATGTGATGGCTGTGGAAATGTGGTTTCTGAGGAATGCAATGGACAGACAGAAAAACCAATGTCCTACAAGAGACAAATGAAAATCTTAAAGTGATTAGAGAAATTAGACGTAGACAGTCACAATTGTTTGGACACGTTATGAGAAGAAATAAACTGGATAACTTGGTGACAACTGGCAAGACTGAGGGAATAAGAACAAGGGGAAGGCAGAGAAGTAAATACATGGATGGCCTGGCTACGTGGTATGGTCTAGACAAGAATACATAGCTGGTCCACGACTTAGGTGATCGTGTGAGATGGCAAGACATGACCATCCACGCGTATCGGCATGACTCATGATGATGATGATATCCTTAGTGAATGTAAACCAGAAGCAGAAAACAATATATTGCACGATTTATTACTTATACCTTTACCTTTACCGTGGGGATAACAGATGTTCCAGATTGGAACAATACACGTGACTACGTGTTTAAACTATTTCAACTGAAGTATTATACACTGTATTCACTTCATATGATGTATAACTCTGCAGTATACAAACTGACGAGATGCAACGAAAATTGTCAGGCAATAAATCGAGCAACAAATTGTTTGTGTCTTCTGTGTTTAAATTAATGGTAATATCTATAAAATAAAGTAATAGATCGGAAAATGAACAAATGTTGTTTCGCTTAGTTTATTACCTGGCATATTTCGCTGTATGTCGTCATGTGTGCATACTGCACTAAACATGAAGGATCTTGGTAAAGTGACAAAGCGTTGTGTTTATTTCGATTAAAGAATTCATTACGCAACTTCATTATATGCTGAACTTTCTTCTGTAGTAAGCCCGAGATGAGATGCAACGAAATATGCCAGGCAAAAATGTTGCAATAGATTGGCTGTGCCTTCGTTATGCGAATTTACAAAATTGTTTAGTAGTGTTACATTTCTAAAGATTTCAAATACGGATCTGACTTTGAGATAAAGTAAATGGCAGCATAGATTAACTTAAGAAAAATAGATAATTTATAAATTAACAACACTTATGAAGTGGAAATAAAACAAGATGAGAAACATCTTGAAAGATATTAGATTACAAAATATTAGATTACACAATGTTATAGATTTTAAAAAAATAATATTTTGCATATTCTTTACAGGACAATCAGTCAACTCCAGCATTGTTTGTGATTCCTGGTCAAATTTACGTTCAGTAGTTTGCCATTGTTTTCTGAACGACCGGCATCATACCATTGTATAGAAACCAACGCAAGGAGGTCTGCTTCCAGATCACCCGCAGCTGTGTTTCCAACGCAGTATACGGGATTACGAATTGCATTCGTAACTCCTTAGCCGCAACGCCTTTATATATAAACATAATTTTAACGTTAAGAAAGAAACAAGGTAACATGCAACAGGAAAACAAGTACCAATTGTCTTAAGTATAGCAAAGAGAACGCTTGGATGTTGACCTGGTCGTCACGATGTCAGTATACCCTACGAGATGGGTATGTCTGTTCATTGATCTGGACATCTATGTTGACTCTAAAATTGGTACCAGGAACTTTTATAGGACATAAAGGCGGTCGGTGTGGTTTTATCACATCAACAATGAAGTGCAGGTTTGTCTAAAATATGGTGCTAGCAACATATAGCCAATATTCTCCGTGGATTGAGAAGGAGATTTTACATCTTTATTTGCCCTTAACTCTCAGCCGTAAGCAGATAGAAAGGATGGAAAGGATACAAAACGAAGCAATGCGCATTATTCTTGGATGTACAAGAGATACAGCATGCAGGGCGATGCGCTACCTTCTTGATTTTCCAACCATTGAAGACAGACTACAAATTTGCAGAGCACGTGCCTACCTCAGAGTTAATGCACACACACAACATCCACTGCATAGTGAAATTAGGAATGTGAAGGGTGGCAGGTTAAAAAGAGGAAGGTAGTGGATGGGTCAAGCCGAAGACATTCTTCAACAGGTGTGTTCACTGGAGGACTTAGAACCTGGCGAGGAGTGGGTACAAGTGCCAACAGATTTCTGTACGTCCTTTTCAGTTTGCATCCAACTAGACAGAAAATGCAGACAAGAAAATCCGGCTGCTGTGGAGGCGGAAGTACAAGCTGTTGATTTTCGAGAATTCGTTAGACGGTGATGCTGTCATCTACACAGATGGGTCGGTCGTCCGACATGTGAGAAGCTCATGGGCCTTCACGGCGGGCCGAGGGAGAATTGTGAAGGAGGACTCTGGTGCTTTTATTGAGACCACAAGTAGCCTGACTATGGAAGTCATGGCAGTAAGTAAAGCAATAACATGGCTCGAGACACAGACATTCAATAGGGCATGTTTCCTTAGCGACTCAATGAGCATGCTCAAGAGGATAGAGATGGGGTGGATCCGAAGAGAGTGGTTGCTGTCTCTGGAGCGGTCTCGGCTGACAAAGATTAGTTTCATCTTCGTGCCAGGGCATGCGGGAGTACAAGGAAATGAGCGGGCTGACAAGCTCGCAGGTAAGGCTAAGGTGGAGGGCGGACGCGCCATGGACCAGGCTGACATTCTGAATGCTCTACGAGAAGTAAGACTTGTGCGAGAACCAAGTGATGACTGCGAATCTACAACCATGGTCAGACTGCGAGAACAGCAAATTAAAAGAGGGGTGGCCAAGCAAGAACACTACGCAGGAAGCCATAAAAGATTGATAAACCAACACAGAACTGTTGTCATTAGCCGCTACACGCTGCGGGATTTGCTGAGGAGGGATCCGAGCACTTATGGACTGAATGGTTCGATGTGCAATGAGGATGATCTGTCGACTAACTAATTAACTAACTAATTTGCCCGTAACGGTTCAAACAGACATATTCGTATTCTATAAAGTGTCTTCGGGGACTATTTCCCTGCCTGTTTCCGTAAGAACTATCGAATATAGTTCGTTCATTCATTCAGTAGCATGTCCTTTGCATAACCTCGCTCCCATAACAACCTTCCGGAAAACCTCTCGATCATAATCAAGATGTCCCGCGCCCGATACACCCATCTGCAGATCATCGGCCACATCCTGCACCCATCTTCTCTTTGGGCTTCCTATTCCTCTCTACGAATATAGTAGGATAATTAAATACACAAGAAAGTATTACCAAAGAAACATATGATTTAAGAAAACCGTAATTAAATAGAAGAAAGTAAGAACACTTGTTGTTTGTCCATCAAGAATGATGATGACCATTCATTTCATCCGGTATGGTTGAAGGTATGGAGCCGTGAGTTCTAAGATTGCTGATAAGGCCTATTTTGGCTCGAAATATTCTTTGACAATGCGGGCAAAGAATTCTTGACGTTCCAGGAGGAGGATGATCTCCTGCATTGGTTTTTCTGTCCAGCCTTTTCTTCACAGCTCTTGCAGTCCTGGTTGCTTCACAAGTGACTGCACCCTTATGTAATGATGTACACCATGAATTACGGTCTTTAGCAGCAGTCTCCCAGGTGTCAGGATGAATTCCAAAAGCTTTAGTGAGACTTTCAGAGTGTCTTTAAAGCGTTTCCTCTGGCCGTCTTAGGGAGCGTTTACCATTACGCAGCTCGCCGTAAAACATTTGTTTAGGGAGCCTGTGATCTGGCATACGAGTTAAGTGACCAGCCCAGCGAATCTGATTTTTCATTAGTAGAGTGTGGATACTGGGCATGGATGCTCTTTCTAGTACTTCGGTGTCAGGGATCTTGTCTTGCCATTTAATCTTCAATAGTTTCCTAAGGCAGACTGTGTGGAAGTGGTTTAATTTCCTAGTATGTCGCTGGGAAACAGTCCATGTTTCACACTCATATAGCAGTGTGGATAATACAACTGCTTTATAGGCTTTCAGCTTTGTTTGCAGGCTTATTCCATTTCTGTCCCATAAATTCTTGTACAATCTGCCAAAGGCCGCGCTGGCCTTGGAGATTCTTGCATTCACTTCGGCATCAATTGTGGCAGTTTGTGACACGGTGCTGCCAAGATAGGTGAACTTGTCCACAACACTTAGTCTATGGCCGTTCACCTTGATATTCGGCACAGTGTGATTATTTCCTGGAGCTGGCTGGTACATAACTACAGTCTTCTCCAAGTTGATATTGAGCCCAAAGTTGGCACAGGCATATGAGAAAGCTGAAACATTGTGTTGCATGTCTGCCTCTGAGTTGGCATTTAGAGCGCAATCATCAGCAAACAGCGGTTCTCTGACGGTGTCGCTGTTAGTTTTGGTTTTGGCTTTCTAAGTTGGATGAAGAATGACTTGCGCGATGAAATGGATTAAAGTGAGGAAGAGTTACGCAATTCTTCGACCTCACTCTCTCTCCTGAGTCCATCTGAGTCCAGTGGCAAGACAAGTCAAGATGACTGGAAACGAATACAGGCGCAGTGGATGACCAGGGCGCTCTACGTGTCTTGCCGTGCTCATTACGTTCCACAACGCTTTGCATGTAAACGCCGTCTTGCCCGTTGAATCATCAGTGACTTCATCCGCGCAGTCTGCCGAATCCTGTCTTCGCATGCTGGGTAGGCATACCCTAGTTTACCGCTTGGTTTGACACGAAATCGGCTACCCACGCCTGGTTTAGCCAGCCTCTCACAGCTGTTGCCCGGGGGGTGGCCGCTGTCGCATGCTGACAGCTACTAGGAGCCATAGGCGTGAGCTGGATGTCAGGCTTGGACCAGTGGGGGAAAGGTGCTACCTATGCCTGACACCTAATACCCCCCCCCCCCCCACCCAAGAACACTTAAGTAATATATATAGGACTGTTAGTCCTAGCGATGAAAGATCGTTTAAACTATGGATAAAATACCGTTTGCCCTAGGGATAAAGGAACGCTTAATTGAAGGACAAAAGACGGCTCATGCCAAGGATAAAAGACGCTTACACTATGGATAAAGCACCACTTGTCTTACGGATAATTCACATTTACCCTAATGGAAATGGGTCGCTTGCCCCAAAGATAAAAGACGTTTACAATAAAGATAAAATAAGCTAAAATTAAAGAAAAACGACTTATACCCTAATGATAAAGAAACACTTGCTCTAAGAGTTTTTAAAAAAATACTCTTACCCCAAAGATAAAAGTTCGTGTAGCCTAAAGATAAAAATAAACTGCTTGCCATAAGGATAAAAACGCTTTCCCCAAGATCAAAGACCACGTGCCGTTGAGTAACAAACATCAGATGTTTATTTCACGTGCGAGATTTAATCCTGAAATGTACACGGGATTAGATCCTGGCTTTCTGGTGTATGTGCATTGAGTCATACGTCTGCTGTAGAAATCAGCGCAAAGCGATCTGTTTCCAAATGGCCCATAGCTGACCATCATTCCATTTTATTCCGAGTATTCTGCGCAGACACCAATTATTTGTAGTGAATAAGAGAACAACTTTTCTTCCACGTTAAAAGACATAACACTTTGATAAAAATAATTGGCTGCAGGCAAGCGAGCAAGAGGTAGGCAGTGTTGGAGATCCGTTGCAGCCAACCTTCATTGTGGAGACCGCACCTGATTGACTGATCTATCTAAGTACACTTTGATCACTTTCAGACAGACATGCATGTTTGCTCATGCCGATACGAATCCAAATGCGCCTCGGTGGTATTAAATCGATCTTGCCTGTGTATTTGTGCGAGCAGCAAGATAGATGAAAGTATATTCTGCTTGTTAGCTCAATTTTAAGTGCACAGATTTTATAATCAGAAATAAGCTGTGATCAGACGGATAAAATAACCATCTAGAGATAATATTGAAAATGCATAAGTATTTATTAAAGTTTGCAGCATGTTCTTTACATAGCGTTACAGTTGAGTTGAGTCAAGAACCGACATCACTGCACTCAGGACATTCCCATACGTGCTCAGTCCTCTCGTTCAACAGCCAGTGAAGAGTCATACTACTAATCGTTCCCATCGCTATGTGATTAAATGTTCTCCTGGTCTTCCCTCTCACTTTTGAGATTCTTCCAGAACCCCTGCCGATCCCCCGCAATCTCATTCTTTCCACATATGGGTTCTCAATCTGTTCCTCCGCCTTCTCCACCTGGTACCACAAGCGCACGACCACCTCCTCCTTGTCCATAGGCAAGATACCACCAACAGGTGCATTCCCTGCTAGCCTATCAGCCTGTTCATTCCCCCGTACACCCGCATGGCCAGGGCAAAATATCCATACAATTGTATGGACATAGCGTTACAATCAACCCCAACATTTATTGATTGTTTACGATGCACTAGGCAATGTTAGTTCAGTAGTTTGCTATTTTTTTTTCCTGAACGGCCGACGCCGCATACTATCGAAATCAACGCCAAATGATCTGCTTCCAAATCGACCGCAGATAATTTCGAACCCTTGACTCGATATGACAGGATAATTATGACACTACAAAGTATACAATACAGAAATACGAACAAATATCTATATAACTAAAGGCCGGTCCCGTGGCTACGGTATTACCTTTGTCCTTGTTTTTAGTC
>JACEFZ010010761.1:0-41684 GCA_014155875.1 Cepaea nemoralis | reverse complement strand
ACCTTTTTTGGAAAGGGTCACTTGACATGCTGAAAAAGTGAGGGTTTTAGCCTTCGATTTGCAGTCCCTCGTATTGTGAGAGGGTGATTTACAAATTGAACACCACTTCTCCGACCACGGTCGTTTTAGGTGTAGAGCTTAAAGTGCTCTTTTCCCCCCTTTCCTTCTTCTTCTCTGAACTTCCTCTGTTTTTTGCCCATAAGGTTCCCACTTTTTTGTTCCTGATTTTTTGGCTTTCTTCGGGCATTTTTCTTTTGACTTTTGGAGTTGGTGGAAAGGTTTTCCCCTGCCTCCCCAGTCCCCTCGCGAACCGTTCTGCTAATTTAGTCACGGGGGTCAAAAAACTTTTCCGCTCCTTGTTTTCCCAGGAACGTCCTGAAAAGGGTTTAGAAAATTTGCTTCTTCACTGGTCGCCACCATGAGCTTTTCCCAGACTCTCATAGTCATGTGCAAACCCAGCCAAATCCATCCTTTTTGGAGAAAAGGGGATTTAAACGCAAACTGAGGCGGCAAACAACTCCCCCGGTTTCTCTTTTCGCTGCTCAAAATTTTTTTTCCGGTAGGTATGTGACGTAACCTCGAATCGTTTCAGCAGAGCCGTTTTTAAACTCATCTAATTGTTCTCATGTCCTGGTGGCAGGCGAGTAAAACCTCGTATCCCGTCCCGCGTAATCCCTGGGATAGCTTAAGATTCCATTTTTTACGCTCCAAACCCAAGCAACTGACATAGCCTCGAAGCGTTGAAGGTATTGGTCAATCTTCTCTTTGTCCTCCTCGTAGACCGCAAAAGGGAAACTTCATAGCATGGTACCCATGTCCACCCCACTGGTGTTGATCCGGGATGGAGGAACCCCCCAAATGCTCCCTCAGTTTCTCCATTAGGTTGACTCTTAACTCGAGTTCCCCCTCCCGGGAATCGTGCTCCCTTTTCTTGTGCTTTCCCGTTCCGTTCTTTTTCCTAGCTGCTTGCTCAGCTTCAAATTTCCTAGCTGCTTGCTCAGCTTCCAAGTTCCTAGCTGCTTGCTCAGCTTCCAATTTCCTAGCTGCTTGCTCAGCTTCCAATTTCTTAGCTGCTTGCTCAGCTTCCAATTTCTTAGCTGCTTGCTCAGCTTCCAATTTCTTAGCTGCTTGTTCCAACTCCATCCTTCTCAATTCCAACTCGGCCTTTCGATCTTCCCGTTCCGCTTGACGATACTCTCTCTCCACTTCTTGTATGTAATCCGTTAGAGCAGAACCCCCCAATCCCATTTCTTCCCCCTTTGCCTTTAATTCTAACGTGCTAAGTTTAGGGGTGGCCATTATACAGAGAGGTAAGCTAGCAGGTCTAGTACAATATAACTGCAAATTACTATACAGATATATGAACAAGTACTATAAATCTAGATATACCACACACAGCACATTCACTCAGTGACAAGAGTAGAATCAGGACCACAGACCTATGCAGACGTGTGAAGTGTGAACAGGTAAGATATTAGTCCTAACCCCTATCCACATTCACTCTAGCTGGATTCTCCAAAATGATATCTCCCTTTTATAACTAAGGATCCCGTGTCAAAAGACCCCGTTGCCAGAAGATCCCCCTGTCAAACGTTCCTGCTTGCAGGAGATCTCGCTGTCCAAGGATTCCGTTTACGGGAGATCCCGCTGTCCAAAGATCCCGTTTACGAGAGATCCCGCTGTCCAAAGATCACGTTTACGAGAGATCCCGCTGTCTAAAGATCACGTTTACGAGCCCCCAATAATGTCGTGTCCTCCTTTAAAGTGTCGTCCCTGGAGTGAGGAGATCCGACACCCACATTATAATATTTTTTTTTCCTCTCAATATTCTGGAGAATCCACCAGCTTCCGTCCAACACACTCCATCAGCCTATGGACACCTTTTCCTATCACTCTCACACTGTCGTACTATGCCCCCTTCTCATACTTCCCCAACGCAACATACTCAACAACTCTTGCTTCTAGAAATTAATAAAGAGTAATTTATTAAAATAAAAGTGTAACGTATATGAGACGTGTATGTGAAGAAAATGTGTGACGTGTCTATAAAGTGTGTAGACTCTGATCTCAGACAGCAACCCAGTCAGCTGATCCAGCAAAGATAGACCACAGGCACGGTACGTCAGAACATGTACTTCTCACCCGTTTGCCGAAACCATCTTGCCGGATACTGCTTTGCCTCTGTAGACCTCTGGTAATCCAATTTCATGAACATCCGAAATAGACACCCGGTGGTATTAACAGTTAATCATGGACCGGTTGCACTCTACACAATGTCCGTTCCTAACGTTCCTTAAAAAAAACTGCACAAGTCCTTTGTAGTGTGTACACAGTCATTAATGTTAATTAGTTAGTCGACAGATCATCCTCGTTGCAAATCGAACCATTCAGGTCCATAAGTGCTAATTACTAATGTTAATTGTTACTGTACTAACACTAGGTACTCTTAGCCGGTTCTCGGTTCGTTACTACTGTCTGATGCTGTGTGGTGCATCAGTATGCATCACTCTCTTTGATGAATCAATTTCCTTCTAGCGTAAGTTACGTTTCTGTATGCAACTTTATTGACTCTTGAACTGGTGTTCTTCAGAATGGGTTTTTTAATTCTTTCCCAAAACTTGTAGAGTTTCCTTGGATCTGGTAGGGAACCTAGGATAGAAACAACACATCTGGTGATAGTACTAGTCACTGATCCCTTCGGCTGAGTGTAAGCCTATCACCTTGCTTAATGATCTTTAGCTAACTAGACTTAGTCACAGAGCAGATTAGCTACCCACCTAGAGCCGAATCAGGCTATGACAAAGAAAAAATCAGCAAACAGAATGCGGAACCCCGCCCACCAGGGACACCTACGGGAAGATCCCAATTATCCCTCATTACTCAATTCTCAACTAGTAAAGCTTATCAACACTTCACTAATCTATTTTAGCTAACACTAACAGTGCTACTCATCACACTATAGTTTAACAAGGCTACTGCCTAAAGTAATTGTAACGAATATATTATAATAGGTTATACCTTAAATGGCACTACTGCAGTCCTATCAATCATATCTACATCTGCCATTATAGGCACGTGTAAAATTAAGTCACTAATTAACACACGGTAGATATTATTTCCACTAAGCACTGCAGTGCCCTGGCACTCTTGACTAGAGCATTTTTCAAGTCCACCCTAGTTGATCTCAACTCGAGTTTATATCGCAAACTACCAAAGTTGGCCACGTGACGTTATCCTTTACTCCCCCACACAGGTGGCACAGTGGCAAATCATCCCCTGTCAAGAACTATTTTCCTGGCTTAAATCCTGTCAAAGTTGTCAGTAATTGCCTAGATTCTCAAAACAAGCCAGCTAGTTTCTGTATACTCCCAACAAAGAGTTTCGATACCAAGCTGCCAATCATCTTGATGTGCCGGAAACCAAGAATTGACAGATGCACTGTTTTCCGTACTAGGTACTTCCGTTTTACATCTGCCCCTGTGATCTCACGGCTTCCATCTGCATTCAAATGTTGACAAACTTGTCAATCTTCTGTTCCGTGGTGACAATCCCAGCAGCCATTTTCGTCTGATGTCCGGCCGTATAGATGACAAACGGAACCATTCCATATCCTAAGCTGACAATATATGTGATTCTACTTGTTAATGAACTGCCAACTCTGTGTATCCATTCCTACTCACTCACCACCAAATGTGTATATGGGCTGACACGATGTAACCTGTACAGCTGTGTTTACTCTGTTAGTACAAATAGTTGTCGCTGGCAGATCGTCCGCTTAATCCGAAAATCCTCTATAATAATCAACCTGTTAAACACACGGTTTTATTTTGTGACAGGCTGCTGGAGCATTGCACCAGTAATGACCTATGTATTACAAACTCCTTTTTTAAAACAAAAGAGATGCATAAGGTCACATGGAAACATCCAAGATCCGGCCATTGGCACCAGCTGGACTTCATCATCACACGGAGACAACATCTGAACCATATATCATTGACTCGAAGTTACCACAGTGCTGACTGTGATACGGATCATTCTTTGGTTGTTGCAAGGGTTAGACTGAGACCAAAGAGAATCTACACAGCTAAACACAAATCTAGCCCCAGGATTAATATTATTAACACTCACGATCCTGAAAAGTGCTTTCAGTTTCAACAGCAACTTGAAGACGATTTCACTGATACACCAGAAAACTGTACAGTAAATGAAAAGTAGGGTCAAATTAAGGAAACTCTTTATAAAACTGCTGTAGGGGTTTACGGCACTGTGGATCATAAGAGGCAGGACTGGTTTGCGGCAAACAGCGAGACTCTGCAGCCCTTGATTGATAAGAAGAAGAAAGCTCTCTTAAGAAACAAGGAAAGACCAACGCGTAACACTCTGAGTGAACTAAGGCAAGCTAGGAAGGATGTGCAAAAGGCTGCCAGGCAGTGTGCAAATGATTATTGGATCAAGTTATGTGAGTCCATTCAAATCGCAAGTGATAAGGGAAACATAAGAAGCATGTATGAAGGAATAGAGAAAGCCTGTAGTCCAGTGATCAAAAGAAGTGCACCATTGAAAACCTTGACTGGAGAAATCATCACTGACAAGAAACAGCAGACGGACAGATGGGTAGAGCACTATTTGGAGCTTTACTCAAGTGAGACCAAGCTAGCGGATGATGCCCTCAACGCCATAGAGGCTCTACCAACTCTTGACCACCTGGACACACTTCCCACCATAACAGAAGTTAAGTGTGCTATAAATGAACTTGCATCTGGCAAGGCTCCAGGTAAGGATGGGATTATAATAGAGGTTATAAGGAGTGGGCAAGACACACTCACTCTACAGATCCACCAGTTATAGAGCTATGCTGGCGAGAAGGACAAGTCCCACAGGATTTCAAAGATTCAAGCATCATAACACTGTACAAGAACAAGGGCGATCGGAGCGACTGCAACAACTATAGGGGTATCTCACTTCTGTGTATTGTTGGAAAAGTATTTGCCAGAATTGTTCTGCGCAGACTTCAAGTCCTAGGAGATCAAGTATACCCCGAATCACAGTGTGGCTTTCGACAGAACCGGTCTACCATTGATATGATATTCTCATTGCGACAAATGCAAGAAAAATGCCGTGAACAGAATCAACCACTGTTTATTGCCTTCATCGACCTCACAAAGGCATTTGATTTGGTCAGTCGTGAGGGTCTAGTTCAAGGCACTAAAGAAGATTGGCTGCCCACCAACTCTTCTGTCCATTGTGGAATCGTTCCACACAGGCATGAAGGGTATAATCAAGTTTGATGGTGCAACTTCTGAAGAATTTGAAATCAAGAGTGGAGTTAAGCAAGGTTGTGTACTAGCTCCCACCCTCTTTGGAATATACTTTTCACTTCTACTGAAATATGCCTTTCGTGATCAGGATGGTGGTATATACATTCACTCACGCTCAGATGGCGGCCTCTACAATGCTCAGAGATTGAAGGCCAAGACCAAAATTAGGAGGGTACTGATCAGAGAGTTGCTTTTTGCAGATGATGCTGCAGTTACGACCCACTCTGAGGAAGAATTAGCAATGTCTACTATCTGCATTCTCCAATGCTTGTTCTGAATTTGGTTTAACAATTAGCAAAAAGAAGACACAGATTATGTCACAAGGTGCACATGGGGTACCATCAATCTTTATTGACGACGCCGAACTAGAGATGGTAGACCATTTTACATATCTAGGATCAGTGGTAAATAGCAAATTATCCCTAGATCAGGAAATCAACATCCGGATTGGTAAGGCAGCAACAACAATGAACAGGTTAAGAAAAAGAGTCTGGGAGAACAGGAAGCTTACTGCCAAAACAAAAGTCCTTGTCTATCAAGCCTGTGTCCTTAGTACTCTTCTTTATGGCAGTGAAACCTGGACAACTTACTCACACCAAGAGAAACATTTAAACAGCTTTCATATGCGGTGTCTGCGAAGAATTCTTGGTATTAAGTGGCAAGACAAAATCACAAATACTGAAGTATTGGAAAGATCAGGTTGTGTGACGGTTTATTCCATGCTCAGTCTTCGTAGACTTAGATGGATAGGACATCTTAGGAGGATGGATGATGGTAGAATACCAAAGGACATCTTTTTTGGTGAATTACAGATGGGTAAGAGATCTCAGGGTCGGCCTCTACTACGATACAAAGATGTGTGTAAGCGGGACATGATTGATACAGGCATTGATAATGCACATTGGGAGCAAGTCGCCGCTGAACGTATTGCATGGAGGGCAAACATCAGAAATGGAATAAAGACAAAGGAGAAAATTATTGCAGATAAGTCACACACCGAGCGTTTGAGACGTAAGATGGTGCATGATGGTGGAAATGACCACGTGTTCACATGCACCCACTGTGAACGGACATTTACAGCGCAAATTGGCCTTATCAGTCACATTCGCTACCGCCATAGGTAAAAGTTATTATGCCTTTTTAAAGCACAAACTATCGTCTGTCAAGACGGCAAGGTGCCAATGAATATCTGAGAAGTCTAGACGCGTAAACCCAGTGTGATTTGTATCTGGACGCCTGGAGTTAGAAGCGGGTCTTGTACAAATAAGCCACCCGCTCTAGTAGGATTAATATATTAGTAACATGGTATCTGGGCGCCTGGAGTTAGAAGCGGGTCTTATACAAATAAGCCACCCGCTCTAGTAGGATTAATATATTAGTAACATGGTATCTGGGCGCCTGGAGTTAGAAGCGGGTCTTATACAAATAAGCCACCCGCTCTAGTAGGATTAATATATTAGTAACATGGTGTTTATGTCTGGCTGTACATCCGCTTGTTTGCATATGTCTGCCTTTAAGGTCAGTTCTTTGTATTTATCTTTCTTTACACTCACCAGTTTGTATATATCTGGCTATACACCCAGTTGATTGTAGATGTCTGGTTTCACGCTCAGTTGTTTGTATAGTCTGGCCTTATCCTCAGTTGTTTCTATAGATCTGGCATTTGTCCAATTGTTTGTATATGTCTGACCTTAATCTATGTGTTTGTATATGTCTGACTTTCCTCTTCTCAATTGCTTGCAAATGTCTGCCTTTTCCCGAAATATTTGTATGCATGTCTGTGCTCAGTGTTTTTTTTAATTGTATATGTGTGACTTTACACCAACTTGCCTATATATATGTATAGTTTTACACTAAATTGTTTGTATATCTCTGACTTTACGCCCAATAGTTTGTATATATGTGGTTTTACCACTATTTATCTGTATATGTCTGGCTGTATCCCAGTTGTTTGTATATGTCTGGCTGTATCCCAGTTGTTTGTATATGTCTGGCTGTATCCCAGTTGTTTATATATGTCTGGCTTTTCTCCCAGTTGAATATGTGTGGTATTTGTATGACTCCGGATATACTACTCCCCTGCTTTTTATATCTGGCTTTACCACCAATTTGTTATGTATGGCTTTACCACTAGGTGTGTTATGTCTGGCTTTACCCTTACATGTTTATACCCAGCGTTAATAGTTTTAATATTTTTACAGTAATGATACAATAATAATGATACCCTTTGTCTTTTAGACGGTGTTCTGAATATAAGTTTAAACTAGATGCACGCCCTTTTGTGATGATCTAAAATTATGGTTAATACAAATAAATATGTTCAATTGATTTTCTACATGGTGATCAGGTGATATAGACATTGCTTTACGAATTATGTTGTTTCGACTTCCTTATTGTTCAGTTTTCGTTAATAACAGCTAGTCTGTGTGCCCCTATAATTTCTGTATAGCCCGTGTTATCCGATCCTATCTATGCATTCAAATCATCTATATAAATTGGGATATTGCCGTGTCTTTTATACCTTCAGTGCTTTGAAGTTTCACATAAACTGCCTCCGTCACCTGATATATCCTTATCATTTGTTGGTGCGTAACATTGGGTCTTTGAATACCCATCGAAGCGAAATTTCTAGAATGATCTGGTCTTCCAGGTTAACGCAGTCTAAAATAGGTACCAGAAAATTGCTGGGAGGTAAAGGCGGCCGATGTGATTTTGACCAATTCACTCATCGAGTGCCGATTTATCTACACTGATTGGGTTAATAGAGTATACATAATACACCTTGCATGAAGAAAGGGTAATAAAACTAGTAGATAAAGAGAGAACAAAACAAGGGGTGAAACTTGTAGACAAAGAATAGAACAAGAGAAGACATGAAACTAGTAGGCAAAAAATAGAACAAGACAGGAGGTGAAATTAGTAGACAAAGAAATGCACAAGACAAGAAGTAAAGCTAGAAGACAAAGAATGGAACAAAATAAGAAGTACAGCTAGTAGACAAAGTATAGAACAATACAAGAGGTGAAACTAGTAGACAGAGAATAGAACAAGACAAGAAGTAAAACTAGTAGACAAAGAATAGAACATGAGAAGACTTGAAACTAGTTGACAAAGAATAGAACAAGACAAGACAAAACTATTAGACACAGAATAGACCAAGACAAGAGGTGAAACTAGTAGACAAAGAATAGAACAAGACAAGGCATGAAACTAGTGTAGACAAATAATAGAAGAGGACACGACGCAAAAATAGTGGACAAAGACTAGAACAAGACAAATGGTGAAACTAGATGACAAAGTACTGGAGTGACTAGTTAGTTCGAATCACTGTCGGTAACTATAGATTTCAATTTGCATGTTGCCAGTGTACCCTCTGATCTTAACTTCTTTCTTCTATATGTATAAGCTCCTATTCTATATGTATAAGCTCCAAACAATGATATGTTTGTCTTTTTGAACCGTCTGAATGGTCTCAACACGTTTCCCGAGTGATAGCTTCATGTGTAGACAGAGAACTAACCCAGAATGGAGGCTTTTACTAAGAGATTACAACTGGATTTCAGTATCACACTCTTGTAGCTAGCCTACCAGAGACCTTTACTACGAGATTACAGCTGTGTTAGATGCGCCAAAGAAAATACCAGAACTGAAATTCAGTATTACACTCTTGTAATTGTTAGTCTTCCAGAGACCTATACTAAGAGATTATAGTTGTGTTAGATGCGTTAAAGAAGAAACCAACACTGAAATTCAGTGTTACACTCTTAGTCAGTTAGTTAGTCGACAGATGATCCTCATTGCACATCGAACCACTCAGTCCATAAGTGCTCGGATCCCCTCCTCAGCAACTAGCGTGTAGCGACTAACGACACCAATTCTGTGTTGGTTTATTAATCTTCTTTGGCTTCCTGTGTAGTGTTCTTGTTTGGCTATACCTCTTTTAATTTGCTGTTCTCGCAGTCTGACCATGGTTGTAGATTCACAGTCATCACTTGGTTCTCGCAAAAGTCTTATTTCTCGTAGAGCATTCAGAATGTCAGCCTGGTCCATGGCGCGTCCGCCCTCCACAGAAGCCCTACCTGCGAGCTTGTCAGCCCGCTCATTTCCTTGTACTCCTGCATGCCCTGGCACTAAGATGAATCTAATCTTTGCCAGCCGAGACCGCTCCAGAGACAGCAACCACTCTCTTCGGATATACCCTGTCTCTATCCTCTTGAGCATGCTCATTGAGTCGCTAAGGAAACATGCCATATTGATTGTCTGTGTCTCGAGCCATGTTATTGCTTCACTTACTGCCATGACTTCCATAGTCAGGCTGCTTGTGGTCTCAACAAAAGCACTGAAGTCCTCCTTCACAATTCTCCCTCCGACCTGAGCCGTAAAGGCCCATGAGCTTCTCACGCGTCCGGACGACCGACCCATCTGTGTAAATGACAGCATTACCGCCTACCGAATTCTCGAAAATCAACGCTGTACCTCCGCCTCCACAGCAGCCGGATTTTCTTGTCTGCATTTTCTGTCTAGTTGGATACAAACTGAAAAGGACGTACAGAAATCTGTTGGCACTTGTAACCACTCCTCGCCAGGTTCTAAGTCCTCAAGTGAACACACCTGTTGAAGAATGTCTTCGGCTTGACCCATCCACGACCTTCCTCTTTTTCACCTGCTGCCCTTTACCTTCCTAATTTCACTATGCAGTGGATGCTGTGTGTTTGCGTTAACTCTGGGATAGGCACGTGCTCTGTAAATTTGTATTCTGTCTTCAATGGTTGGAAAATCAAGAAGGTAGCGCATCGCCCTGCATGCTGTATCTCTTATACATCCAAGAATAATGCGCATAGCTTCATTCTGTATCCTTTCATTCCTTTCTATCTGCTTACGGCTGAGAGTTAGGATCGCCATCGCATACTCCAAAACAGACATGACCAGTCCCTCGTTTAGAAGACATAGATGGCGCTGCTAGCAGTTTGCTGCCGCCATCACCCGCATCGCAGCCAAGCCCGCTTGGCCTTTGTTATCACCTGGTCTATGTGCTCATTATAAGCAAGGCTTACACTCTTGTAATTGCTAGCCTAACAGAGACCTTTACTACGAAATTACAGCTGTGTTAGATGCGTCTGCGTCTAAGAAGAGAAGAACACTGAAATGCAATATACACAATTGTATTTGCTAGTCTACCAGAGACCCCTGTTAAGACACGGAATCGATACACGGGCTGGTCGCTTGTCCAAAATGAGGGAAATATTATCCACCTATTCATTTTTCCTCTCGGCCTTCAAAATGTGCTATAACATCCCTGATCAGTAGCAGAGAAACTGCTTAGGGACAATTTATTTTGTCCATTATTTTAATAATCCTCAAGGCGCGTAAAACAGTTAAGTTAGTTGCATATCCTTTACAGGACGTCTCTGGCAATCAAAGAATTTCTTAGCACTTCGTGATTTACTATGCAAGTTTACGTCCAGTAGTTTGCCATTGCTTTCTGAACGACCGACCTCATACCATTGTTTGAAAATCAACCGAGGCGGTCAGCTTGGGGTTGGGGTTGATAACGTTGTCCTGCATAGGCGTGTACACGCATCTTTTCTTCCTGTTACAATGATAATTAAAAACAAACCGAGACATACTATGGCCTTGAATCCACGGATTTACAGTACTAATTTTGGAAGAAGCAACGAAAACACATTACCATTCAATAACATACTAATTGTACTAACAAGCTCGCAGACATTAAGAACATCTAACGACTAATGGGGGAAAGGCTGTACATAAAATTAAAGGTCACATGACTCCTGCTGGGGGATAAAATATGTCGCAGACATTGTATGTTTCTTGTCCCCAGACTGACATTTTCGTCTCACATCTTCACAATTCAAAGAAGTCACTTAATTAACCAAAGTAATGAGACGACCATTGTGGGATCAGGACATTGGTTGGGTAAGACAGAATTTATGAAGTTATAAAGACAATGAAGTGCACCAAAAAAGGCACTGTAATTGGCTCATTGTGTTCCAGAAGATCGTACCAAATGCCCAAAGTAATGAGACGACCATCGCATTTTCGGGGCATTGACAGTGAAGACAGAATTTATGAAGTTATAAAGATCATGAAGTGGACCAAAAAGGCACCGTATTTGGCTCTTTGTGTTCCAGAAGATCGTACCAAATGCCCAAAATAATGAGACGACCATTGCGGTATCGGGGCATTGACAGGGAAAGGCATAATTTATGAAGTTATAAAGAGCATGAAGTGGACCAACAAAGCTCAGTTTTTGGCTCCTGAAATCCAGAAGACCAAATTCCCAAAGAAGGGAGCGAGCGAGCTAACACAGAGGTTACAAGAATGTGTTTATAACGCGGGATGCACGATTTCTAATGGATAAGAGCGCCGTGGCTCACAAACTACCGGCGCGGTGATGAAGTGGTAGAAGCATTATTTCCTAAACGCGTCATTTTGGACTTCAAAGTTGACTTCTCGTCCGAAAAACAGATTTCTGGTTCGTGCAGATGTTTATGTATGTAAATTAATAAAAAGAATGTTATATCTCCCTCGTGGTTCATTGGCTTTTGCAGCTACGATTTTTACTACGGAATTGGGAAGCCAGCAACGCGCCTAATCCTCCGTCGTCGCCACTTACGGCATGATGGCAGGTTACAGTGTGTTACTATACATTGCTTCCCTTAACAGCCTCGGTAAAAATCAATCAATCAATCAGGTGCCGTCTCCACAATGAAGGTTGGCTCAATGGATCTCCAACACTGTCTGTCTCTCGCCCTGATTGTACATTCTGTCAGGCTGATGTCCGTCCATATCTTGATGTTATCTTCCCACTTGCATCGTTGTTTACCTCTTGCTCACTTGCCCTCAATTTTGCCCTCCATTATGGTTTTTTCTTTAATAAGGGTATCATGTCTTTTAACGGGGCCGAAATATTTCACTTGCCTCCTCTTTATTTCTTTTCATCAACTCTCTCTTCATTCCCAATTTTTCTTAGAAACCCTGTATTTGATTGTGTTTGTTTTCATTAAATACGACATATTCGTCTAGTATATCCACATCTCCAGGGCCTCTATGCCTCTTTCTAGTTGCTTGTTCAATGTCCAGTCTTCCGCTCCCCACAGCAGTGTTGATTATACAGTAGCATTTGACAATTCTCATTTTTAATGCGCTGTTAACCTCTCTAGATGTTAAACTGATTTCATGCCGTTGAAAGCATTTTTTTTTGCCATTCCCATTCCCCTTTTGACTTCTATTTCACTTCTGCCATCACCTGTTATTATATGTCCACGATAGGAGAAACTTGTTACTTGTTTTAATATCTCCCCGTTTACAGATATGTTCATTGACGATCTTTTCATTCCACTGCTAATTATCATAGTTTTTTCTTCTTTTTTTTTTGGGGGGGGGGGGGGGGGGGGGGAAGGGGGGGGGGGGGTGTTAATATCGGTAACATACGGGCGGAAAACCTCATTTGTCGCCTCTTATGCCATGCATGATAGGGTACAGTACGTAATGGGAAAGCTAGCTCCCAGCGGTAGTGTAACACTGTTATTGTTATAACGCTACACTCCTTATTGTAACACTAGACTGATATAACGATACATGCGGTGTTTTAACACTGGATATTTATAACAAAAGACGTGGTGTTGTAACACTGTTATTCTTATAACAATGCATGCGGTATTGTGACACAAATTTGTAATAACGATACACACGGTATTAATCACGCGCTTGTCAAGTCCATAACACGGAAATAGATCAATAACTTATATATATATATATATATATATATATATATATATATATATATATATATATATATATATATATATATATATATACATATGTGTGTGTGTGTGTGTGTGTGTATGGGTGTGTGTGTGTGTGTGTGTGCGTGCGTGCGTGTGTGGGTAATTTTCAATTTTCTTTGCTTTACCGTCTTTAGTAGTCTTTATGTTTTGCATATCCCTTACAGGAGATTACGCTCAGTAGTTTTCCATTTCTTTCTGAGTTACCGGTTCACATACCCCCAAGTTACCAACGCAGCGAGAACCACTACCGATTCTCGCGCAGGTTACGTAACTCACGAGAATATACGGTATTATGGAGAAAGACGTTAAAGCCTAGGCCAGGGAGACCAGCTTTTACCTTCCTCAATATTCAGATCGTGTCGTATATATAATCATGTTAAGTTTATCATGTTGTTGCATCGGTGTGTGTTTTCTGTTTGTGTACTGACGAAGGCTTTCACTGCAACTGCCAATCTGTCAATTATGATCATTTTCTTGTAAAGCTTACTGATCTCCCTTTCCTGTTTTTCTTCTTTTGGTGATTCATTCATTATTCTTAACACTGTAAATACGGATCCTTTCATTGTCATTATAGTAACGCCAGCCATAAAGCAAACCCTATTAGGAGATGCCTTGAAGAGATTAGAACAAGAATCGCCATGGCAAAAGTAGTCTTTAGCAAGATGAAAAACATACTGACCAATAAAAAGATATCAATTGAAACGAGCAAAAGAGTGTTGAGATGCTACATAGAACCTGTACTTTTTTATGGATGTGAAGCTTGGACAATGAGCAGTCAAGCTGAAAAACATCTGATGGCTGTAGAAATGTGGTTTCTGAGGAAAACGCAAAGAATACCATGGCAGCAAGAAAGAGCAATGAACAAGTCCTTCAAGAAACAAATGAAGATCGTAAACTGATTAGAGACATTAGACGTAGACAGTCTCAATTTTTTGGGCATGTTATGAGAAGAAATGATTTGGAGAACTTGGTGACAACTGGTAAGATCGAGGGGAACAGACCAAAGGGAAGACCTAGAAACAAGTACTTGGATGGCTTGGCCTTGTAGAATGGTCGAGACAGAAACATGGAGCTGATCCACGACTCTGGTGATCGAGTGAGATGGCAGAGCATGACCGCCCACGCTTACCAGCATGGCACATGATGGATGGATGGATTAGTTTGTTAACTTGTCATTATAAGTAAATTTTCCCTATCAATGAGAATGTATCCCGTCAGCGCGGTATTCCAATATGTCCTGCTTTATGCAGTAGCTTAACCCCTAGTCCCATGCCAATCACCGTAGCCTACACCTCATTTGATATTGATATTAAGTGAAGCCGGCCTCCATCTAGCAGGGCTTTATCTTGTAATACTTTCACAGAAACACCTGACATCGCTAACTACCAAAGTCCTGTCTGTTGTCGACGACCGGAAATTTTTCAGTACCAGGGTTCGGCAATATTCAGAGCAACGAAGATAAATTTCGGCTTTGAAAGCTGGATGGATCTCTACAACAAAATGATTTAACTGATTCAGTGTCAAATGTGACTCCTTATTATGACAGACGAGTGATATATAGCTATACCATAATCATTGTGTAATTTGTTTTATTTCGTGTATTTTTCCCAATTCCAATGCTTAGTGAAAGGAAATTTACATTATAATACTTCTTCATTTGATTGTGTCTTTGTGTGTCTTTGTCTATCAAGCCTGTGTCCTTAGTACTCTTCTCTATGGCAGTGAAACCTGGACAACTTACTCACACCAAGAGAACAACTTAAACAGCTTTCATATGCGGTGTCTGCGAAGAATTCTTGGTATTAAGTGGCAAGACAAAATCACAAATACTGAAGTATTGGAAAGATCAGGTTGTGTGACAGTTTATTCCATGCTCAGTCTTCGTAGACTTAGATGGATAGGACATCTTAGGAGGATGGATGATGGTAGAATACCAAAGGATATCTTTTTTGGTGAATTACAGATGGGTAAGAGATCTCAGGGTCGGCCTCTACTACGATACAAAGATGTGTGTAAGCGGGACATGATTGATACAGGCATTGATAGTGCACATTGGGAGCAAGTCGCCGCTGAACATGTTGCATGGAGGGCAAATATCAGAAATGGAATAAAGTCAAAGGAGAAAATTATTGCAGAAAAGTCACACACCAAGCGTTTGAGACGTAAGATGGTGCATGATGGTGGAAATGACCACGTGTTCACATGCACCCACTGTGAACGGACATTTACAGCGCAAATTGGCCTTATCAGTCACACTCGCTACCGCCATAGTTAAAAGTTGTTATGCCTTTTTAAAGCACAAACTATCGTCTGTCAAGACGGCAAGGTGCCAATGATGATGAATGATGTGTGTGAGAGAGAAAGAAAGAAAGAGAGAGAGAGAGAGAGAGAGAGAGAGAGAGAGAGAGAGAGAGAGAGAGAGAGAGAGAGAGTAGTGTAATATCCTCACGAAGGCCAGTCATCATGTAAATGCCTGTCCACTTACAATAATGATGGTGAATAAATATGGTATCGGTGAAATTAATTCCAGCAACAACAGTAGGGTCACGCCATGAGCTTGAAACTAATTACTCTGTCCATCACCAACATTATCTTTAACTTCTGAGTGTGAACTGGGAAGGAGGAGGAGAAGAAAATCAAAGAGCAGGAAGAAGATGAAGAAGAAGAGTAAGAAGAAGAAGAAGAAGAAGAAGAAGAAGAAGAAGAAGAAGAAGAAGAAGAAGAAGAAGAAGAAGAAGAAGAAGAAGAAGAAGAAGAAGAAGAAGAAGAAGAAGAAGAAGAAGAAGAAGAAGAAGAAGAAGAAGAAGAGTAAGAAGAGTAAGAAGAAGAAGAAGAAGAAGAAGAAGAAGAAGAAGAAGAAGAAGAAGAAGAAGAAGAAGAAGAAGAAGAAGAAGAAGAAGAAGAAGAAGAAGAAGAAGAAGAAGAAGAAGAAGAAGAAGAAGAAGAAGAAGAAGAAGAAGAAAAGAAGAAGAAGAAGAAGGAGAAGAAGTTGTAGAAGAAGAAGATGTAATGTCAAATAAAACAATAAATGTATAGTCAACAACCATGGAACTATGCCAGCATATATATTTATCTATGGAGTTAAATTACAGAAAGTGAGCAATTTTGAATATCTGGATTCACTGCTGGCGGGCGATGGGAATATAATGATAGAAATTAAAAGACGTGTAAACAGCTGAAACTAAAGTAGTTACAACCTGTATGAACTAGAAAAGATAGAACAACAAAGGTCAAAGAACCAAGAGCATGCGGCAACTTACGAAAGTAGAACTTGACAACTTAAACCCAGAAGCCACAAACAAGATATTGCACGAATAGTTGGTTGGCATATTTTCTGTATTTAGTCAGGGGCATACTGCAGAGTCCTACATCATTTGAAATAAATACACGAATAATACTTTTGCTGAAATACTAACACATAGTTAGTTACATATCCTTTACAGGACATCGCAGTCAATCACACTAAATTTTGACTATTTGTAATTTCTTGGCAAGTTTATGTTAACCAATATTCCATTGCTTTCTGAACAACTGGCACTTATACCACTGTATGAAAAGCAGTTTGGTTCTATTTTGCCTGCAGCTGTGTTTCGAACGCATGCGGGGTTACGAATTGCGTCCTTAACCCCTTCACTACAGCGCCGGAACTAAATACATAGACACGATATTGTTTAAATGTGGAGTATGTTATCCCTACGGTAATCTCAGATTTAAAAGGCAGTCCTTTTGTTTGCATAGCCACTTCTTGAATCGCCTAATCGATAATGTAAATTGCCGTGCAGTATATTGTTTGTGGCCTCTGTGTTTAAATTCATTAGGGGAATACATTGTATTGAAACTCGGACCATAATAAATTGGCAAAACAGCACATATTCGTCTTTGAATGTAAATGTGTTTTCATAAGAGTGACGATTCCATGTGTGGTCACTGAAGTTTCGATTTGAATGTTGTCCACTGTCTTATAATCACACTTTCTTTATTCTACTTCTGTGAGTGCCAATTAATTTATGTAATTGTATTTCTCATGCCTCAAGGATTCCCCAACAAGTCATGTGTAGGGAGTCTGTCCTTGAGTGTTACATGGTGGTAGTAGCAGATATATAAAGGTTAAGCAGATAAGGAACGTATGACAAGTCTAGCGAACTGGCAGGGAACTCAAGGATACTAGAAAAATTGCCCTTGAATCATGGTGTAAATTGGAGGAAAGGCGTTAGTCACAGGCGCAAAAACTATAATTACACCTCCCAACAACGCTAAATGGCGTAAGTTGAAAACAACAACAACAACAACAACAACAACAACAACAACAACAACAGAAGTGTATTGACAGTTCTCGGACGAGAAAGACAATATGCAGATCAGACTAGCCATATTTGTAGACGATGGGTTATTAAGGCAAATAGCATGGAGGAGAATGGATGTTATTAAGGCAGACAACATGAAGGAGAATGCGGGTAATTAAAACATATACCATAGAGGGGAATGAAGGTCATTAGGGACCATAAATGGCGGAGAATGGAGGTTAAGTCAGGTAACATGGAGGAGAATTGAGATTATTAAGACAGATAAATAAAGGAGAATTGGGGTTATTAAAACAGATAACATAGAAGAGAAGTGAGGTTATTAAGACAAATAACGTGGAGGAGAAAATGAGGTTATTAAGACAAATAACATGGAAGAGAATTGAGGTTATTAGGATTGATAACATGGAAGAAGCCGGCTTCGTGGCTTAGAGGTTATGACTTTTCTCCGTAATCTCGTATACACTCGTCGGTGACGTGATGACGGTGAGAATCAGCAGTGGTTCGAATCGCATCGGTAACTTACGGGGTATGTGAGCCGGCCGCTCAGAAAGCAATGGCAAACTACTGAGCGTAATCTTGCCAAGAAATCAACATACAGCTGAAAGATGGTGGTGTGGACAGCGATGTCCTGTAAAGGATATGCAAATTTAAAAAAAAAAAAAACATGGAGGAAAATTGAGATTATTAAGACAGATAACGTGGAAGTGAGTTGAGGCTATTAAGACAGATAATAGGGAAGAGAGTGGATCTTATTAAGACAGATAACATTAGGAGAAAATGAAATTATACAGATATTCAACATGGAGGAGAATGAACTATTGTTGACGTGTACACATTCATGGGTCTCTTGAAAAGATAATTATGGAGAGGAGGGTGTTGGGGAAGCGAATAAGAAGACGACCATCCCCTCGATGAAAGCAGGCTGTGACAGTTTACTTAAACATGGCAGCAAGAGGGGAGGATTAGTTGATTATGATAGAGATATATTTCGAAAGAGTGTTAATTGGAGGATGGGGGGGGGGTGTCAGTTGGAGGAGAAGGGGTGTCAAATGGAGGAGGGGGGAGGGTGTCAATTGGAGGAGGAAGGGTGTCAATTGGAGGAGGGAAGGTACAATTGGGGGCGGAAGGGTGTCAATTCAGGAGGAAGGGTGTGAATTGGGGGAGGACGGGTGTCTATTGGAGGAGGAAGGTCTCAATTGGTGGAGGGACAATGTCAATTGGAGGAAGGTGTGTGTCAATTTGTGGAGGGACAATGTCAGTTGGAGGAAGGCTGGTGTCAATTATAAGAGGGAGAGTGTCAAGTGGAGGAGGGAAGGTGTCAAGTGGAGGAGGAAGGATGTCAATTGGAGGAGGGAGGGTGTCAATTGGAGGAGGGAGGGTGTCAATTGGAAGAGGGAAGGTGTCAATTGGAGGACGTGGGTTGTCAAGTGGAGGAAGGAATATTTTCATTGGAGGAAGGAGAATGTCAATTGGAGAACATGGACATGAAGAAATTATGGACATAACAAGCCACTGGATTATGATGATGATTTGTTTTTCGTTCGTTCGTTCGTTGGAACTCGAGTGTAGTCAACAGTGGACTATGTTTTCTTTTTCAGTGTAAGATAACTGTGTCTATTATCAGTGTCTACCGCCATCAGGCCAACCTACTCCGACTTCCGAGGTACTTGTAATTTACGTCCCCCATTCAAGGACAAGACGTCATGGTTAAAGTCCACATTGACCCCCTCCTCTATTCCCCCCTCCCCCTCCTCCCACCCACCCCCAAATGATCGTGATGATGGTTGTGGTGTTGGTGATGATGACGATGGCGATGATAATGATGATGATGATTTAGATAATGATGATAAGGATGCTGTCGAACTACTTGGTAAGGAATGAGTTAACATTCGCTCCAACTTTTTACTTTCTGTGTATGTGTGTGTACATACCTTATTATTTCATTGGTTTCAGTGTTCAGTCCATCCGCCGGGAATTCCTATCCCCGGGGTGAATTGTTCGGTCTTGTGGTACAGAAATAACAATAATGTCGCACTATTGTTATTTCTGTAACAGTCGCTGTTGCTTTTTTCTAAATTCTCTCTCTCTCTCTCTCTCTCTCTCTCTCTCTCTCTCTCTCTCTATCTCTCTCTCTCTCTCTCTCTTTCTCTCTCTCCTTCTCTCTCTCTCTCTTTCTCTCTCTCTCTCCCTCTCTCTATCTCTTCTCCACTCTCTCTTCACTGTCTCTTCTCTATTTCTCTTTGTCACTCTCTCTTTGTGTCTGTCTTTCTCTCAGTCTTGGTCTCTCTCTCTCTCTCTCTCTCTCTCATTATGGGTCTGTCTCTCTCGTCCTCTCTCTCTCTTCCCTGTCTCTTCTCTCTTCTCTGTCTCTTCTCTCTCTCTCTCTCTCTCTCATTCTCCCTGTCTCTCTCTCAATCTTTCTCTATCTCTCTCTCTTTCTCTGTCTGTCTCTCTATCTCACTGTCTGTCTGTCTCTTCTTTCTCTCTCTTCTCTCTTTCTCTCTCTCTCTCACTTGTCCTCTCTATATTTATATCTGTCTCTCTCTTTATGTCTCTCTCACTCTCTCTATCTGCCTCTCCCCCGTCTGTAGCGCCCGCACATACTCTTTCTTTGTTAACTAGTTACCCGTGTTTTTTAAACTGTTTCCTTATAGCTTCGTTCCAGTTTCCTTCAAATGTAGTTAATATTTGACGCCGTGTAAGATGTTTTCAATTTGTCCGAGTAAAATACACAAGAAAGGGGCCATTTCTACATGCCTTGAGGGGAGGTCAACGTGACCGAATGGACAAGGATGCTCGTTCTTAAACTTCCGGTGCCCTGAGGAAAAGGCAGCGAGTTAAACTCATACACCGCTCAGCGGGACTAAAATATTGACTTCTCATCCTTGACTTGGGGATGTACATTACAAATACCTCAGAACTGGTAGTGGGTTTGCTTGAAGGCAAGGGACACTAGTAACAGGGAAAGGCTAATCCACACGGAACATTAGTCCCGTGTACTCCGCAATAGTGGCAACTACTACTACTAGACGTCGCAGGACGTTTATGGGCTACGCTTAAATTCAAAGTGAGCGAATGCGGAATAAAAAAAGAAATAAAAACATCCTTTGAGTCCTAGTGGGCTTATGGTGATAATTGCCTGTTCTGTATAGATCAGCCCACACTAGTCAGCTGTTGTTAATACTACATCGGTCGTCTTTATTTCTTAAGAATTTCTGGTACCAATTTTAGTCTGGGTCGATATAGAGAACCGGGTCAATTGTAAATTCCGCCTCAAGGAGAATTCGAACCGATGACTGACTGACCGGTATGCGAGAGTGCAAGCCACTGCCCAACCGCGGCTGCCTTATTTCCATCTGTCAATTGGTTTAACTTGTTTGGGGAGGTGAGGTGGGAGGGAGTCTCGGTGGGGAAGTGGTCAGGTAGCTTGCCTCGTGCTCCCAGGACCTGAGTTCGTTTTCCAACTCCGTCATTTGGTTTTCTTGTTGTCTTTGTTATATTTCCATTATAGGACGCTGCGATAAACCCAGGTTAATGTTCTTAGGCAATTTTACTTTCAGTAGTTGACCATTGCCGGTCTCCCTGGCCTAAGGGGTTAGCGACTTTCTCCGTAATCCCGTATATCCACGTGAGGAACGCAACTTGCGCGAGAATCGGTAGTAGCTCTCGCCGCGTTGGTAACTTATATGATATGTGAGCCGACCGCTCAGAAAGCAATGGCAAACTACTGAGCGTAATCTTGCCAAGAAATCAACAATCAGCTGAAAGATGCTGATGTTGACAGCGATGTCCTGTAAAGGATATACGAAAAAAAAAGTTGACCATTACTTTCTGAACAAGAAATCAATGTTTAAGTTCTACTTAATTCCGGTGTGGGGATTAAACTTCCTACCCAGCTATCAGCGCACCAAAAATTTAAGAATGGCCGCTCTTATCCTTTCGCTACGAACATTTCTCATTTATGGCCGTCGAAGTGAGTTATAATCTGTTCTATGTTTAGTTCCAGTTTCGTAGCCGCATAGTGCTACGGGCCAGACATAAGTAAGAAATGTAACGTGAAGGAACCGGTTCCACACCATGAGGAGTACTGAATGTGTGTTGCTAGCTCAATATTTCCATACACCAATCGGCATTCTACGGGTGATACGGTCAATACCACATCCGCTGCTTTACTTCCCAGAATGTTTTCTAGTACCAATTATAGAATTTTAACCACAGCGCACAGGCAGCTTTCAGTAGCCAGAATTTACAATAAGAAAATTGATGTGAAGTGCTAGGGCCGGCACATTTTTGTAGGCTAAGTGCACGGAGGGATAAGGGGTTAGTCTCCCCCTCAAGTAGCGAACGACGTGAGCTAGCAGCGAACCCTTGTCCAACCTGAGCTCAAGCCTTTGCCGATGTAGCGTTCTAACCGTTACATCAACATGTTTTGACCAGCCAGATATGAAGTGATTATTTTTTTCCTTAGCTGGTATTGACGCTACTTTATGTTAGAAATGTTTATTTCTCCCTGATAGTTTTTTATTTATTTTAGAAACTGGTATCCTAGCGCCGGCTTAACATCGAACATTATCTGCAATCATTTAGTCAGATTGGGAAACTGCTGTGCTGTGTCAATTGTCTCACTACTGCTAATATCTATGCTTTGTGTTTGCTAGGCAATTATCTTCATATTTATTTTTACTTGCATTTATCTTCGTGTAAACTGCTTTGGCTGGGTCATTGATTTTGGTGAGCAATTGTTGTAACGATTTTTTTTTTTTAAAGGAGGGGTGGGGGTCTGTCTTTGAGCTCAAGAGTAGTCAAAGCTGAACAGATTTTTGCGTAACTATCCCTATAACCAGTATCCCTCGCAATTAGGGCAACACAATCCGACTTCTGAGATACTTATAATTTACGTTCTTAAGTTAAGGACGAGAAGTCAATATTTTAGTTCAAATGATTTAGCCGGAGCTTCCAGGATGACTTGGCGTGACTACCTACCAAACTGTCTACCTACCTAACAATTTACCTGCATATTTACATTCTATCAACATACCTGGATGATCAGAATATACAACTTAACATTTCCTAAGGGAGATGTGTGTCTGGATGTTCCCGGAATGCTTTGATGTCCTTTATTTTAACTTATGATGCTGTCATCGTACCTAAAATATTGGAAGCATTAAAGTATCTGACGTCTTAAGTAAAAGTAAGTATAGAAAGCTTTCACACGCTTTAAGTTGTTTCGGGCTTTTAAAACTAATCCATATTTTATTCACCTTACGAAATCAACGCAAACGGATCTGCTACCACCTCTCCCGCAGGCGTATTAAACGTTGTGATATGTCTTTTTTACAGGACGTTGCAATGAACCTCAGCATGCATTGGCTGTTTGTGATTTACTAGAGGAATTTACATTCAGTAGTTTACTATTGCCTTCTCTTCGGCCAACGCCTCATGCCATCGATATCAACGCAAAAGAATCTGCTTCCAGATCTCCCTCGACAGTGTGTATACCCCTGACTCGGGAAGATGGGGAACTGTGAGACCGCGATTAATTTTTCCCTAAGCCACAGACGCGGACGTAGGCGTATTAAGTTAGTTGAATATCCTTTACAGGACGTAGCTGTCAACCCATGCATGTATTGACTGTTCGTGGTTCCTGAGCAAGTTTACGTCCAGTAGTTTGCCATTGCTTTCTGAACGACCGGCACCCATACAGTTTCATAAAAAAACCAACGTAAGACGGTCTACTGCCAACCGCCTGCTGCTGTGTTTTGAACGCGGTATGCGGGATTAAGAACTGCGCCCTAACACCTTCACCACGGAGCGTAGGCGTATTTGATACTTGCGATAAGACAGTCAAGGTTAATGACCACTGTTGGGCAATTTGATATGTGTTGTCCACTCAAGCCCTGTAATTAGACCAGTCTGGTCAGATGTTTGTTTCCTGGTTTCTCTTGAACGCCAAGCCCTAGTCTGAGGTAAACCAGTGTGTGGAAATAATTGGGAGCCGCGGCAGCGAAGCTTCTGGCGTGTCTGCCTTCCGGTCTGGTGATCGTGGTTTCGCATCCCTCCTGGAGGTGGGGTTCTATAAGACATAAAATAACCAGTGCTGTCAGTTCTAGCCAGCATAAAATGGGTACCAGGAAATATTGGAAGTTGATTGGTCCACCAAGTATGCGGTTAGAATAATATACGAAATACGCCTTAAGACGTGAAAAGTAATTCGTTACTTTTACTTATGTGAATAATTGTTATGGCCAAAAACCTAACTTAATGTATGATAAGGCAGATGTGGTGAAGGCCCTCAGGGAGAACGGGAATAATGCAGAAGAACAGACAGACTATCATGATCTAGAGACAATGAGGCAGCAAGAGGTGGTCACAGAGTCTGGTCGACAGTCGCCACTCAGTGGTAAAGCTAGAAGGACGTATAATCGGATTGCAACGGGCACCATTATTATTGGAACTCTTCGCTGGCTGTTGAAGATGAGGACTGAGAGCTCATGGGAATGCCCCGAATGCAATAATGTTCTAGACTCAATTCAACTCAACATAACTCAACTCAACTCGTCTCAGCTCAACCTAGCCTAACGATAATAGAGAACATGGACAGGACATTGCTGTCAACATCAGTATCTTTCAGCTGATTGTTGATTTCTTGGCAAGATTACGCTCAGTAGTTTGCCATTGCTTTCTGAGCGGCCGGCTCACATACCCTGTAAGTTACCGACGCGATTCGAACCACAGCTGATTCTCACCGTCGTCACGTTACTTACTAGAGTATACGAGATTACGGAGAAAAGTCGCTAACCTCTAGGCCAGGAAGCCGGCAAATGTTTAAAGTAGCAGATGTATATTATTGTAATTAAAGTAACAAGTGAAATAGAGAATGTTAAAGTAACAAATGTATATTATTGTAATTAAAATAACAGGTGAAATAGAGAAAGTTAAAGTAAATTTTTAAAAATATTTGCATATCCTTTACAGGACATTGCTGTCAACATCAGCATCATTCCACTGATTGTTGATTTTGTGGCAAGATTACGCTCAGTAGTTTTCCATTGCTTTCTGAGCGACCGGCTCACATACCGACGCGGATAGAACCGCTACCGATTCTCGCCGTCGTCACGTTACTCACGAGAGTATACGGGATTACGGAGAAAGTCGCTAGCTCCTAAGCCAGGGAGCCGGCAACAGGTGAAATAGAGAATGTTTAAGTAGCAGATGTATCGGATTGTAATTAAAGTAATAAGTGAAAAAGAGTATATTAAATTGGCAAATGTATTGGATAATACTTAAAATAATACGAACGAACGAACGAACGAACTTTATTTTAAAAGGGTAACAAATTGGGCACGCAGGCCCGTCTTACATTCGGCCCTTTCAATCACTTATCTTTCATTCATCAAATGTGCATGTTACATTTACATAGGGAAAAAAACATTGTCAAATGGATTTTGTAAGCATAAACAATGCATATTACGCATGATACATTCATAAGGGGGAAAAATGACATTGTTAAATGAAAGTTGTAAACATAAACAGTGCATATTGCAATGTTGTGAGACACATACCCCATCCACCCTCACATCCCGCAGTCACCCACTCATCCCGCAGCCACCCACACATCCCCCACCCACCACACCTCCCCCACTCACCCACACATACCTCCACGTACTCACACAGACCCAGGCAAACATACATGCCGCCTCCTACCCACTGATCCCCCACCCACACACATTTCCTCACCCACACACACACACATCCCCACGTGAACTTTAGTATATTATTGTAGACGTTTCATTGGATAGAAGTTATAGTAATAAGTATAACAGAGAATTTTAAACTGGCAGATGTATCGGGCCGTCTCCCTGGCCAAGGTGTTAACGATATTGTTCGTAATCCCGTATATCCACGTGGGGAAAACAGCAGCTTCGAGAATCGACAGCGGTTGGCGCCGCGCTGGTATCTTACGGGGGTAAGTGAGCCGGTCGTTCAGAAAGCAATGGCAAACTACTGAACGTAAAACTTGCCTAGTACATCAACACCAGCTGAAAAATGCTGGTGTTGACTGCAACGTCCTGTAAGGGATATACAACATTTAAAAAGTGTATCGGATTATAATTAAAGCAATAAGTGACACAGAGTATGTATAAGAAAGAAATGTATTGGCTGGAAGTTAAAGCTACAAGGGAAATGGTGTAAGTTCATTGTAGGACTTTGCGACAAACACCAGCCTTAGGTGGAATTAAATGGCTATTTTACATTTAGCAGCTTATTAACAAGGGCTCAATGGTGATGCTCAATTGACCGTTGTGGGGAATAGACCCTGTACCCAATCGTCAGTGTGCGGGAAGTTAAATCGCATTAAGCCTCGCTGCCAGGCTGACTTCTAGTGAGCGACAGAGTATGATAAAGTAGCAGATTTACTGGATTAAAGTTAAAGTCATTGGTAAAATAAAACATTCTAGCCAACTCTATCTAACTAGCTACATCTAGCCAACTCTATCTAACCAACTACATCTAGCCAACTCCATATAGCAAACTCCATCTAGCAAACTCCATATCACCAACTCCATCTTGCCAACTCCATCTAGCCAACTCCATCTAGCCAACTCTAACCTACTACATCTAGCCATTTCTATCTAGCGAACTCCAAATCACCAACTCCATCTAGCCAACTCCATCTAGCCAACTCCATATTGTAACAGTGTAAAGGACCAACAAACACTTGGTTTTAACACAAAGACTGTTTATTTTCTTGATGGTGACAACATGGCTTCCTTCCAGTTCTAAGCCGGGATGTTGACTGCCCCCTGACAACCCACTACGTCACGACTTGAGCATCTCTCCTCGCTTCCTCTCCCGATGCTCAATCGTGCTGTAGCTTTTCCCACTAGATACTAATACTCCACTACTGTTACACCTCCCTATGCTTTCTAAAGACTTTTTCCTATAAAGGAAAAAATCTTTACTCCTAATCCCCTCACTCTATTACCTTTTTCCTTACCTCTCACAGTTCCTCTAATCTTCCCCAAACCAACTCCAACTTAAGTAACCATTCTATTCTTTTTTAACTCTTTCCCGTGCTATATATCAACCCACTTCTTCTTCGTTTCTGGCCCTTCAAAAACATAACATATTTACATATCCTTAATAACATTTAAACCTCAACTTTATACAATACATCATAACACATCTTCTTAAATACTTCTTCTTCTCTTCATAAGCAATCCGCTTACAATTTCAAACGCTGTACTCATCTGATACCAACTCGCTATTTTCATCACCAACCCCACTAATTCTCCACTTTTAATCAACCTGAAATCACTCTCACACGATAGAAAGACAAAGAATCGGTGGCCACCGGAATTTAAAGAAGCAGTAGAACTCTTTCACCCAAAGACCACATTCAGCTAAATCACACACCCCTTTACCCCCCTATGTCATTTGAGACTTTATGTAATAAAGTCTAAAAACAATTATATCTCCTATAGTACCACTCATTATGGTAACCTTTTACGCTGCTATCTACAGCATCAAATACCAACCAAATGTCTATATATTACAGACACTACTAATTTTATAGCTCTGAACCTTATCTCAACCTCACATTGTAATGTTAACCACAAAACACATCCGAGGACACAATTAAAAACCTGTTCCAATACACATCACCTCACATAATATACCTTAGTCAAAAATTCTCTCTTAATGTCCATTTCTTATGGGCATATCTACTAAAACCTCCAGCTGTCAATTTATGCCGTTATCAACAGCAACCATATACTACCCCTGAACTCGTGTGTGTGATTGCTTGCAACTAACTTTCAGTCCATATATCACGGACTCTCAAAAATCCCATGTCATTATGTTTCCGCTATGTTCATTTCTCATTAACAGCCCTTTACTATTGTACTGTTATCTACAGTGTCTAATCAAACATGGATCCAATTCATGTTTATTCTTTGTCTGGGGTAATCTTCTTATTCTTCTATAACCCAGCCATCTCGTGTATATCATGGCTCTTCTGACCCCATGGAAACTATGTTCCCAAAACTTTTCTCACATTTACCCCACTGTTATATTCATTAATCTTTTCTTCTCCCATATGGCTTCCAACCCATATATTTCCAATCAATGCTGACTTTAGTGTAACTCTAAACTTTCCCATAACCATCCCCGGTATATGTTTCCACTACTTCATAACCATATCAACCTCATTACGCTGATTACTACAGCAATATAATACCCATAACTTATTCTTCACAAAGAGAATGTGTCTCTCTATTAGCTCTCAGTAGCTTTTATTAACTCTTTTCTGAACGAAGGGTCCTAATTAAAGCCCCATGTATTTGAAAATTAAACTTACTTAACTAAATTTATAACCTATTCATTAACAATGTAACTTAATATACAAAACCACTCATTAAACGAAATAAAATCAAAACAAGACGTCATTCCCCCAAATTATCCAAAGAAAAACACATTTAAAATGACATAACATGCATTTTATCAAATCAGAATAAAACATTCTATTACTACTTATCACTATTGGTCTCTTTTACGGACCAATAGTTTTTACCCAAAACTCTAGGAACACAATAACCCTATTCTAAATCAATTAATCAAATAACATTTTACAAAACCAAATCAAGCAAAAAAACATATTATATATGACTCATGACTCATAAAACTTAGACTCAACAAAACACCTGTTTTCAAAACAATTATAACTTCCTTAAAATTACTACGTACAGTGGCCCAATCCACATTGGCCTTCTATATGAATCACTGTAACACATATTTATTCCTACAATTCATATCTATTTTGTTATAAAACAAAACAACTCAATGCCAAGCATTAATGCCAAAATACGTATATCCATATACATATATATATATATATATATATATCTGTTATCTACAGACCATCCTAACGCGGAACAATACTTGTTCCCCTCAACCAAAATCACAAAATCACTACTCAACAACTGACCGTTCCTTTTTCTGGATGTCAAACATTGATTATCTCCCCTCACACTTTTCTATCTTTTACTAGCTTAACTCTTAACACATCATAACCTTCGGAATATCATCTTAAATAAGCACTATAAACTACAGGTCAATTCACTTTATCTATTACCAACGTGGCGATTATCTCCATGTCATCTCAATATACCAGCCGTCATCTATCTACTAATTAACCTGTGGCTCGGCACACCAATTGTTTCTCTTGGCTTTGTACCAAACATCACTACAACTTTTTAATCATTATTACCGTTATCTACGGTATCTCCACCCTCCTACGTCCAACAAAACTTTGTCTATTTACTATAGACCTCTCACCAATACATCTACTTCCTGTCCTGATAACTAATTCAACTTTTAAGTTTCTCGTCTATCCGACGCAATTAATATTTCATTCTCCTGCATCAGTACTTTCTATATCTCACCACCATTACCTCAAGTCTCTCCTATCCTTTTCACATCGTGACGACAGTTAAACCAGTCACTCTTATCGGAACACCTTTTCTAACATTCATTTACCTCATCTTGTTTACCTCCGTATCTTTCACTCCTCTTCCTATTTATCGGGATTCTTTCAGAACAGCAACTCACGCCAGTTATAACTGACAACGGACCTCACTTTCCTCATGTCTCCGTATTAGGCATTCCTGCTTCGACATGTCCCTGTCAAGAATACTAAACATGTTTTATGAAACGTCAGTCAGAATATTAACTCTCTTTCCGTCAACCTGTCATACCACTTCCATAATTTCTGTCCAAGATCACACATTCCAAACAAAAGACATCACACTTTAGCACAAACAAAATAGAGGCAACGACTATAACTAAAGAAGAACAAACAACAACAATTCAGCTAAACGAAACAAAACAAATGATATTGACAACAGGTGTAACAAGGCTATTCAACTCTCTGGACTTATCAACAACTCTTCGCATATTCACTCGGACAGTGATACCCAACCTCGCTCTCATCTCACGAGTACTCTCGCATCGCGACAATCTAACGTGTCCATACTATTACTTCACAAAAAACAATTTTGACGCACATTCCAGCAATCACTCACCACTATCTAAGCGTATCGATCTCCTCCACACACATTGACACAAGATATATCAGCGCAACTCTTACATTTTATCTATGTATTTCACTTAGGCGACGTCACCACACCTATATCCTACTTCACTCATCGCGACGAACACCTGTTTGACTACAGTTATACTCACGTACGACTAAACACCTCACACATGCATGCTGTACTTATCCCTTGTCGACGTCCATATGTCTTATTTCTACTTTTCTCAATCATTCACTCCTATACGAAGGTCAGACCCTACACATTACCTCTCGCAACTTATATTGCTTTCACAGCACTATCTACTATCTCTTCAAAACAAACCTCATTCTGGTGAACCACTAACCTCGTAACTATCATTCTATACTTCTCCACACAACAACTTTCTCAGACTTAATCAGCTCTTCTTTCTCTACAAGCACGACGTAACTCGTATTCTTCAAGCATCACTTCTACAGTCTTTTACTCTTAATATTTTCGCGTTCAACTGGCTATTTTACACACAGGATACTCAATTCCTCCTCAATCTATATCTCTCACCAGACACTCTCGGTTCACCTGTCAACAATACTATACTTTCTTCTCAAACCAACAAGCAAAACTATCTCGGACATCACGTCATAGCTCTGAGTCGAACCATTTCTAGTACGAACACTCATACTTAGTTTATCTCTCACCCTCTACTAATTCTGTGCTGAATCTACTCTACTTTAATTACACCAGTTATACATCACTCGACGTGATTAATTCTCTGTAACTATCCATTCCGGACAAAGGAGTATTTTTACCTTGTTTACTCTCCTTACATCACAACCAATCACACGACATCCTGTATTACGTAATCCACGTAGAATATCATTTGCCGTACTTCTCTATCCTCAACAACACTATCGCCTATCCTGTACCATGTGATGCTACACCAAAAAATTCATCTGCCTATTTTAGACAGGTCATATTTCTATATGCTCAAACCGCAATTCTTTTCCTCAGCCAAAACATTCCATATGTCCTTCGTCACCCGAAGAATTTTAACAGTTATAGAGTGTATCCAAGTTAAATATTTCATGGTCTCTCAATATATTAGTATGTCTCTCTCTAATTATGTCATCTTCACTATCTGTTGTTAACCTGTTGTTAAAGTACTCAGGTCTTAATTCTCTGAGTTTTCTTATGTTATCTTCTGTCGTCGAGGAGTAAATTCCCGCTATCTGTCTATCACTATTCTTCTTCTTAAATGCTTTCTTCTTATTTCCTTTATTTGCGTCAGTCTGCTCACTGTTTCCTGTATATCTTACGTAACGTTTGCACCTCCCCATTTCGTCTTCAGATGACACACTGATAATAGTTCCTTCATCAGATTCATAGTAGTAGTTCACTGCAGCCACGTCGATCCTATTCCCATAGTCGCCTTTAGAACGTCTGACTTTCTTTCTCTTTCTTGGTATTCGTCTCTTAACCTTCTCTACTTTCTTATCATATAAACTGGTATCTAGTTCTAAAGAGTCACTAACCAAAACTCTATCCGTTTGTCCACCAGCCACTATACCGTATGAGGGAACATCACGCTTCGAGTTGGGACCTGCTCGTAGTGCAATTCTTTCATTCTCCGAATCATCAGTATTTATATCTATTTCAGCATCTGTTTCAGCATATGCGGCGGTAGAAATATCTTCTCCGTAACCTGAACTCTGACAGCTAATATTTCTACACCATTTGGGAATAAATTTCATATCTATACCTGAGGAACTTGACATAGCAGTACCTCTATTAACTATCATACTACTATTTCTTTCTTCAATACTTTTCCTCTTTGGCTTCTTTTCGCCTTTGACTCTCGTCTGTCCATCTTTCTTAAGTTCAACCTTGTCTCCCTTAGTCAAGTGAGTTGGTTTTGACTGAGTCTCTATTAAGTCAGTTTGACTTCCCTTTGTTATCTTGCCGGCTGGTTGTACCTGGACCTTTTTCTCTACTGTATCTACCTGAGTCTGTGTACTATTTTCTATCGTATTACCTGCCTGCGTCTGTGTCTCTCGGTTTCTTTTCTTTACTAATATCGTCGTCTTCTTTTCCTGTTCAATCCTAATATTGGCAAGTACTTTAGGAGTCGTTGAATTCTTATCTTTGTGTTCTACTCTGTCCTTCGATCCTGACTTCAAATATTGTCTTTGTCTCTTTTCAAACCAGTCGTTACGTCTTTTTCTAGCGGTTGCACTGTGAGAGGGCCAGCCCCATGATTTCTTTGAAAGGTTTCTCTCACGCCCATTTCTGTATTTATAACAGCTATACCAGTCCGACCTTTCACCATTATGCCTGTTCTCACCGTCTTTTACCCCACATACATCAGGTCTTGGTTCATAATAGTCATATTGTCTTCTGTCTTTATTAAGCCATGGCTGTCTCCTGTTATTCTTTCCTACTCCATTACAGTCTACCATAAATCTATAAGGGTCTTGTCTAGTCGTTCTGTTCTGTAACGTTTCTACAAAATTTTCTACTTCATTAACTGCTACTTTCAACTCTCCTAACCATGTACTGATACGTTGTAATTCTACATGTAGGTAATTCATGTTTCTACTTCTTCTTCTGCCTAATCCTTGGTACCTGGAAAGAAAAACTCGAAGTCTTGAACTCAGCCGAAATTATGCCTGTTTCTCCACTGTGCTGTGATGGGTCTGCTATGCTGAAATATTATACAGAGCAAGCAAACAACTTCACATTTGTAACTTACTAATTTAAGAAATTCAAATCACTTATACCGTAAGAACAGTTCAATCAGTTTATAGGGTTACAAATTACCCTACTCTTGTTTCTCGATCCAAGCAAGACTTATTCTCCTAGGTTCACCGTTAGGTTAAATTCCACGCTGTATCAGTTGAAACCAATCGCGCACTTCAGGTAGTTCGTTCCTTCTTCTAAGGTAGGTTCTCTTCCTGGGATGCCTCAGTACATTACTTCAACCCTTGGTTGGGTCCCTTCTGAGATGGAGTACATCAAATCGACGTCTTGAGAACGACTCATACGTAACTGAGCCCAAAAGAATTAGCGAACGGCTCTCATTTGTAGTAGAGCCCTGAGATAGTCTGACTCGTCAACAAAACATGGCCCAATCGACAATTTAACGAGGTATTTATTTTCTGTCTTGATTGTCTTTTTTCTATGACGACTCAGTTGTTAGCGTTCAGAGCAAAATCTATTAACATTGAGGCTGAACTTGATTGTGCTATTGTAAAGTTCTTGCTCACCTGTAACACCGATCAGATTGGATTGCCATTCAACCAAACTCTTGCTCGCTTAAGACACGATTAAACTGGGTCGACCCTCATCACACTCCTGCTCGCTCGAGATACTGATTATCTGACTTGCGCTTCAGCACACTCCTGACACGTTCGGTAGATGAATGGACCAGAGGAGCCGTCAGGATGGTGGTTACAGTTGATGCTCGCCGGTTTGATGACAATCGCAGGCGCTACAACCTGTTATTAGCAAGTTGGTCTTCAGCCTTTTTCTGACGCCAATTAAATTTCGATATCAAGTCTTGAAAAAGACTTACAGACAACCACCCCTGGCCGGGCTTTTGGTTGCTGTACTTCTCACAGATAATTTATTGGCCATTTTTCCAACCGCACTTTGTTACGTTCAATTCTTGTTCAAAAGCGTGCCGCAATTGTTTCTGGCGATCGAGACAAACGGAGCAAGGATCATCTTCATAGTTTTTAGAGTCCGCGATGTTATATAGTAGGCGGCATTTGAGACTTCGCGTTGTTACCCTGTAGACCGCATTTTGCGACTCCGCATTACACCAGGTTCGAATCCTGTGTCTAGGGCTCCAAAATTAGTCCTGTAACAGTGTAAAGGACCAACAAACACTTGGTTTTAACACAAAGACTGTTTATTTTCTTGATGGTGACAACATGGCTTCCTTCCAGTTCTAAGCCGGGATGTTGACTGCCCCCTGACAACCCACTACGTCACGACTTGAGCATCTCTCCTCGCTTCCTCTCCCGATGCTCAATCGTGCTGTAGCTTTTCCCACTAGATACTAATACTCCACTACTGTTACACATATCACCAACTCCATCTAGCCAGCTCCATCTAGCCAACTCCATATTAACAACTTCATCTAGCCAACTCAATATAAACAACTCCATCTAGACAACTCCATCTAGCCAACTCCATCTAGCCAACTCCATATCAACAACTCCATCTAGCCAACTCCATCTAGCCAACTCCATCTAGCCAACTCAATATCAACAACTCCATCCAGCCAACTCCATCTAGCCAACTCCATCTAGCCAACTCCATCTAGCCAACTCCATCTAGCCAACTCCATCTAGCCAACTCCATATCAACAACTCCATCTAGCCAACTCCATCTAGCCAACTCCATCTAGCCAACTCAATATCAACAACTCCATCTAGCCAACTCCATATCAACAACTCCATCTAGCCAACTCCATATCAACAACTCCATCTAGCCAACTCAATATCAACAACTCCATCCAGCCACCTCCATCTAGCCAACTCCATCCAGCCAACTCCATCTAGCCAACTCCATCTAGCCAACTCCATCTAGCCAATTCCATCTAGCCAACTCCATCTAGCCAACTCCATCTAGCCAACTCCATCTAGCCAACCACATTTAGCCAACAACATCTAGCTAGCTCCATGTAGCCAACTCTATCTAACCAACTACATCTAGCCAACTCCATCTAGCGAACTACATCTAGCCAATTCAATATCAACAACTTCATCTAGCCAACACCATCTAGCCAACTCCATCTAGCCAACTCCATCTAGCCTACTCCATGTTGCCAACACGATCTAGCCAACTCTATCTAACCAACTACATCTAGCCAACTCTATCTAACCAACTCCATCTAGCCAACACCATCTAACCAACTCCATCTAGCCATCTCCATCTAGCCAACTCCATCTAGCAAACTCATCTTGCCATCTCCATCTAGCCAGCTAGACAACTCCATCTAGCCAACTCCATCTAGCAAACTCATCTTACCATCTCCATCTAGCCAGCTAGACAATTCAATCTAGCCAACTCCATCTAGCCAACGTCATCTAACCAACTCCATCTAGCCTACTCCATCTTGCCATTGCCAAAACGATCTAGCCAACTCCATCTAGCCAACTCCATCTAGCCATCTCCATCTAGCCAACTAGCCAATTCCATCTAGCCATCTCCATCTAGCCAGCTAGACAACTCCATCTAGCCATCTCCATCTAGCCAGCTAGACAACTCCTTCTAGCCATCTCCATCTAGCCAACCCCCATCTAGCCAACCCGCTCTAGTCAATTCCATCTAGCTAACTCCATCTAGCCATCTCAATCTAACCAGCTAGACAACTCCTTCTAGCCATCTCCATCTAGCCAACACCCATCTAGCCAACCCGCTCTAGCCAATTCCATCTAGCTAACTCCATCTAGCCAACCCGCTCTAGTCAATTCCATCTAGCTATCTCCGTCTAGCCAACTTCTCCCGTGTATCCCCTTTGCCGTATATTCAGATATTCTAATGAAGAACGCTCTACCCACTGACTGATCTTGCTCCATTCTAGCTAAATGTCCAAATCTTTTAATCTTTTGAATTACTGTCAAAGAAAGCTAAATACATTAGTTCTGGTGCTTTCTACATACACATAAGTTTGGGTGTCTACCTTTCATACGTTGAGAACTATTGATGGATGTATAAAGACAACAGCTGTTGCAGTATGTTCGTTTTACTCAAGGCAAATGATATATTGAGGCAATGAATGCATAATGTTCACCTTAGACAAAGTGACTATAGCAGCGAATGCAAAATTAGGATTTCATCGCTGCACGCACTCTGTGATTCACTAGGAATATTAGTTTTTCGCCGCGTATGCCATATATTAATAACTTGTGGGATGTTTGTGTATAATTTTATGCGTAGAATGTTGTTATGGCTGCGGTCGCTAAGTGCATGTCTTTGTTGTGTGTTACATTGGATGATGGGAATACGTCTAAATCTACCGTTGGAAATAAATTGACAGGTATTGATTAGCACACATGAGAGGCAGAAGAAGCAGCAGCGAAGGAAACCTTAGAGAATTATATATCACGACAAGGAAATCGGTAGGAACATATAATCAACCAAGTGGACTTATCAAAAATATTAAAGGGAAAGTTCTCATGAACATTAAAGATAATTAAACAGATGGGTTGAATACTTTAAGAATATTCGTCCATAGATCACTTGCAAACGATCCTTCTGACATCCAGCTAGCAGAAATGAAACTGCATGTCAACTGTGACGAACCATATAAAAGAAGAAATTAGGAAAGCTAGTAAACTACTGAAAAATGGGAAAACTGCTGGCCCAGATGGGAATTGAAATCTTCAAAAATCTTCAAATGAACTGCTGCACAAATTATTTTGTAGAGTCTGGGAGACTGAAAAATAAATATCAGCAGACTGGAGAGAAGGAAATCTGATGAAGTTGCCTATGAAAGTGGGAATTGCATGAGTCTGAACAGTAATAGTATTGTAGGTGTCCGTTAACATATTTAGCAGGATCATTCTGCAGAGATTAAGAGATGCTATTGACATACAGTTAATTGATGAACAGGCGGGCTTCAGACCAAAAAGATCATGCACGGACCAGATAGTCAAATTACGCATAATAATAGAGCAAAGTGTTGAAGTCCATTCCCTACTTTATATGGAATTCGTTGCTTATACAGAAGCCTTTGAAATCATTGATAAGGAATCCTTTGGAGGCTAATGCGGCACTATGGGACACCACAAACATTCATTAACTTAATTAGGGCAATGTGACGATATGAAGTGTAGAGTTCTTCATGGGGGAAAACTGGCAGGTGCATTTGAAATAAAAACAGGAGTACGATGAAATGTTTTAGTCACCATTTTTATTTTCACTGACTATAGACTGGGTTATGAAGACAACAACTACAGCGAGACACGAAATTCAATGAGCTCTAACCAAGCGATTTGATGATTTGGACTTCACCGACGACATTGCACTTCTGTCACACACGTGTTGGTGTTTGTCCATCAAGAATGACGATGACCATCTATTTCAACCAGTGGGGTTGAAAGTTTGCAACCGTGAGATCTAAGATGGCTGGTAAAGCCTATTTTGGCTCGAAATGTTCTTTGATAACGTTGGCAAAGAATGCTTGACTTCCGGGAGGAGGATCTCCTGCAGTGGGTACTGTTCAGTCTTTTTTTCACAGCTCTTACAGTCCTGCTTGCTTCACAAATTACTACACCCTTGCGTAATGATGTATGACAGGAATTTCGGTCTTTGGCAGCAGTCTCCCTAATGTCAGAGTGAGTTCCGAAAGCTTTTAGTGAGATCTTCAGTGTCTTTAAAGCGTTTCATCTAGCCGCCTTGGGAGCGTTTACCACTAACAGTAAACTTGTACTTCGACACATTACCAATAACAAAAGTTAGTTGCATGTCCTTTTAAAGTGGGTCGCAATCAACCCCAGCATTTATTAGCTGTTATGATTGTCTAGGTAAATTTCTCATCACTAGTTTTCCCATTGCTGGCAGAACTGCCGACACTCATATTATTGTGAAAAGCAATGTAAAAGCTATCTACTCACGAATCGCATATGGCTAACTTTGAACCCGGTGTGCGGAGACTGTGAAACTGCGTTGACTACACCCAAGGTACAGCCGACAACAGGGAAAAGGGCGTCATCGTTAGCCAGATCACTGGCCCACCTGAACCATCAACTATGAAATTCGGACATAATTCGTACGCAGTACCAATGTATTTCTCATACTATTTTAATGTTTTTTTATATTGTTTTCACTACATTGATATCCTGTGAGGCTGTCAGCGTGATATATTTCATACATTCACCATTATCAGCATGATCGTGTATCATGGTTCGTCATCTTACACGATGACCAGTGTCTTTGATCGGGTCTCTGTTGATACCCCGAATATTCCATGTGGCCAAGCCACCCAGGTATCTTATCGCTTTGTCTTTCATTTGCTCTTTTTCCATAAATTTTGCTAGCTGTCACTAAGTTTAAGGACTGTTTTATTCGTTCCCCCGCCCCCCCCCCCCCCATAAAAAAAAACTGTTCTCAGAAACTGCGTATCATTATGTGTTTCCCAGCTTGTCTGCTCATTGTCCATAGTTCACATGTATGCAACACTACAGCCTCCATAAAGCACTAGGGCAACTTTTCTCGTCCCGCAATTGACAGTTTTTATCTCCCAAATATTGTTTCCATCTTGTAAAAGATTACTTTTCGCCCAGGTGATTCTTGTTCTGATGTCTACGAGATATTTTCCCTCAGTTAATGACTGTCCCAAGTTTATTTTCCTTTGTAAAGCTGTGGTTTGCCTTTGTAAAGCTGTAGTTTTTCTTTGAAAAGCTGTAAAAAGCCGTGGTTTGCTTTTTAAAGCTGTGGTTTTTTCTTTGTAAAGCTGTAGTTTTTCTTTGTAAAGCTGTAGTTTTTCTTTGTAAAGCTGTGGCTTTTTTTTGGAAAGTTGTGGTTTTTCTATGTAAAGCTGTTGTTTTTCTTTGTTAATGTACGCTACTAACTTTTACCAACAAGTGTTGAGGTCCTATATAGAAGCTGTACTTATGTATGGATGTGAAGCGTGGACAATGAAGAAGACAAGATGAAAAACATCTGATGGCTGTGGAAATGTGGTTTCTAAGGAAAATGCAAAGAATACCATGGACAAACAGCAAAACCAATGACAAAGTCCTACAAGAAACAAATGAAAATCGTACACTCATTAGAGAAATTATGTCTATAACATAGTCAAAATTTGTTGGTCACGTTATGAGAAGAAACAAATTGGAGAACTTGGTGACAACTGGCAAAATCGAAAGATAGAGAACAAGGGGAAGACAGAGAAATTAATACCTAGATTGCTTGCCCACGTGGTATGGTCGAGACAATAACACTAAGCTGATCCACGACTCTGATGATCGAGTGAGATGGCGGATAATGACCTCCTACGCTTACCGGCATGGCACATGATGAATGAATGAATATTTGTACTGCTCAAGTGAAGTTCACAACTTGTCAGTTCTCGTCTCACACTAAGTAACTCCATTAGCTGAGAGTTTCCAGTCAACATTAAGTACACGATAAGGCTCATATATTATTCTACATTTTTCAGCAAGACTCGTATGGTGATGTGTGACTTGACACGTTGTGAAAGTTTCAAGTCGATCTTAAGCAATGAGTTGCAAACTCGTAGTATTAGCAACCATAACCCAAAATTTACTAGAAAGTATGAACTTACTATCTGGTTCGTTGGTATTTCTTTGTCAACAAGCTGAAACCAATGTCTGGGAGAAATTAACTTTCATAATATTTACGAATTAAAGGTTTCTACATTCTCTGTTTCATTTATTTTACTACGATCGACATGTTTCTGTGCGTTTACTATTTAAGGTTAAATATTTCTCCTTCTTTCACTGTCTTTACACATGTTTTGTGTTTGTCGACCACTAAAGAAGAAACTACCAAAACAGTTCTTTGAATATCGTCTCCTTAGATGAAGCTAGAAGGCATAATGACCAATAAAAAGATGTTAATTGGAACGAAAACTACACAGAACATATACTTTTGTATGGCTGTAGCACGTGAACAATCATCAGAGACGATGGAAATATCTAATAGTAGTGGTAATGTGGTTTTAAAGGAACATGCAAAGAATACAATGGGCAAATAGAAAAAACTAACCAGCAAGTCCCACAAGAAACAAATGAAAACTAAAAACTGAATAGAGAAATTAGACTTATACAGTCTTTAGACACGTTATGATAAGAAATAAACTGGAGAACTTGATGACATCTGGCAAGATTGTGGGGAAAAGAACAAAGAAAAGACCGCCAAATACATATCTGAATGACTCGGCGACATGGCATTTTCGATCCACGACTTTTGTGATCGTGCGAGATGGTGAAACATGACCGTCCACGTTTATCGACTTGGCGCATGAATATGATGATGAAGAAGAGAAATTAGTTAGTTAGTTAGTCTGGTTCAAACTTCACTGCAAAGGATCGCCCCATTATGCTCCGTTCCTGTGCCAGTGAATATCACACAAAATGCTCCTCACTGTTCCACATGACGAGTGGAACAGACAGGAGTCTCGACAAACCAACAGCCCGCACAGGTTTGCAATGCATAACGCTGCTGCCAGAAGAAAAATACGGACATTCAAAGGATTTGGATATGGAATAAAACTGGCTCAGCATCAAATCACGACAATGAAAATAATTTGGTCACAATTAAATATCACAGTGGCTCGGTATTATCAGTGATAAACGTCATGGTTTCGGAAGGAAGAAGCAGGAAATCAATAAGCACGACGAATGATCAGAGGCATGGAAGACACTTTAGACCTGAAAATGCACGAGGAAGAAGCATTGGCAGTGGATCGAGATTCTTGTAGGTGACTCGTGATGAGAGCGATGTTAAATACTTATTTTTTGATGATGATGATTTCTTTTCATTCAACGCCTTGATGTGTTTTTCCTATTGCCAGTTATGATTCTGTCTGTAACACATGATTACTAGCTACCATCAAACAATCAGTCAATCAAGCAATCAAACAATCACACGCCTTCTTGATGAGAATATCCACTACAATGAATCTCCAACACTTGCTGTTATATTATGTAACTTTAAGTTATATTATGTCGTGTTATCTTATGTTACGAGGTGGCTTCAAATGAAAGCATTAAATGTTTTTAATGGGTGTCTGCAACGTCCTGTAAGGGATATGCAACACAGGAAGGATTATATTTCCTGAAAAAGTAAAGAACACATGTATCATTTTTTCGATGTGGTCACCACTGCGTTCAATGCAAGTCCTCCGGTGCCGATTAAGTGCTTGGGTTCTAGTAGAAAGTAATTATTTTGGTCGCGTGTGTAACCAATCTGGGGTCACTACTCGGTGAGCCTGACTCACTCGTAAACAGTCTGTCACAGAAGTCATGCTGTTCTTCCTACTCCACTCATACACTTGCTGGACTGATAAACATGCAACACCATACTGGACCTTCATTCGCCGATGACATCCTATAGGTTTCACCCCTTCACTGATCAAACAACGGATAACAGAACGCTGCTCCTCTTTGATGCATGTTAAACTTTCCCTTTGGAGGCCATCTTTAAACTGTACCTTTGTCGACACCGTGTTCATCTGTACCGTGATGTCACGTGTTTAACACTATTGACATCCTTAACAACAATATTGACAGGTTACAAGACAATGGCTTGGTTATTGTAATTTATATCACACTTTTACGGTTTTCATTTGAAGACCCCTGGTATGTTATGACGAACAACATCACAGCACACTGGGCATTCCCATACGTGCTCAGTCCTCCGATACAGTAGCCATCCCGCAGTGTTTCTGCTCACTGTTCCCACAAGGAGTTCGTTATGGTATTTCCCCACTTTCCCTCGAAGGCGGCACTAACGTTCCTGACCAGGCTTCACCAGGTTCTTGTAATCGGTGTAGGGTCGGCACTTATGTGGCTACCCGTTAATGACTGGAAACGTGCCCTTTTGACATGTTTGTAGTTTGTAAAATGGAGTTATACCTCTCCATAACACAAAGCCTGGGCTGAATTTAGAGACCATGTGTTACCCATGCAGCATGATCCCTCTCTAGGCCTGCCTAGTTCCAGAGGAAAGGTAATATCAATAGGACTGGAACAAGACAAGATGCAGAAGCTGCCATCTCAGCAAAACAATGCCCTAACTGTCCGCCTGCCTGAGCTTTCATCCTAGACCAGTTGCCGACCAAGGCTTAGTGCTTGGTCTGCCCTGCCATGACACTTGGTCTTTAAAATGAGAATAGTTGACGTTCCAGCGCCCGATGGATGGCATTGGATAGTGCCATTCCGTGTGATTGTACAAAGTCTGTGATGATTTCTTTGACTGTTTTAATTCTCTGGACATCTGTGAAGACGGCAATCCTATGTTGCTTTCCTTCTTGGCAGAGACCGTATTGGTCGGCAAACCGTAGCCTTTGTCTTTTTAAAGAGATCTCCTGCCTACCACCGAGAACATGAGAACATAACCAACATCTAATGTCGGTTGCTTTAAGATCAATCCGCAAATTGCTACCATGATTGCACGTAAACGTGATTTTTTTAAAAAAGTTTA
>JACEFZ010010760.1:7500-35000 GCA_014155875.1 Cepaea nemoralis | reverse complement strand
GCTTTTGCACGACGTTCCGATCAACCTCAGGCTAATTTTCACTGATAGTCATTAATAGGTTTATGCAAACAGAAATAGTTCGTGTTAAATTTAAAATTACCGTGGGAGTTAACAGATGTTTTACATTCGAACAATATCTGTCATTACGTATTTAGTTGTTTCAACTTAAGTGTTATTCATTTATTCTCGTCACACACACACACACACACACACACACACACACACACACACACACACACACACACACACACACACACACACACACACACACACACACATATATCTTATATATAAAAGGCAATCTCCGTCCGTATGTCCTTTATGCGCTCGCGAACGGCCCATCCGATTGAGATGAAATTTTCTACACGTCTTCCTTTCATTCCAGCGCAGCCAACTGTCATATTTTTTTAGTGTGAAATCGGCTGCTTACCCAATATTATTTAATTTTCCATTTTTCATTATAATTTCTATATAGCGAGGGGACCTAACTCTGTAAAAGTTATTTCAAGGGGCATAACTTTTAATAACTTTTCTGTATAACTTATAGTCATATTGTGGCATCGTTTTCAAAGATTTATAAACTCTTTGTCCATAGTTATGTACCGGCATATGAGTTATAATAAATAATGATACAATCTTTAAGGCATTTTCAAAGTTTTCATAAAAATAATGCACAATGCATAACATTGTAACTCATCTTTTTATGCTTAAGAAGTTACTGTAGTCATGCAGGTGATTAGAAAGAGTTTTCATTAAAAATAATGGATGGTGTGTGGAAGGACATTCTTTTAAGTTACTTTTTTTGTTGTATGAATTTAATGAGACGCTACCCGCCTGGAGCTGGGCGAAGCCACGCCGGGTCAGATAGATAGACAGACCCACCTTTTCGCTGCAGTTATGTACAGGCATATGCGTTAAAATCCTCCTCCTCCTCTCCCCTCCTCCTCCTTCTACCCTCTTCCTCTTCCCCTCCCCCTCCTCCCTCTCCCTCCTCCTCCTCCCTCTTTCTCCTCCTCCTCCTTCCTCCTCCTCCTCCCTCCTCCTCCCTCTTCCTCCTACCTCCTCGCCCTCCTCCTAATCACTCCTCTTCCTTCCTCCTCCCTTCTCCTCCTCTCTCCTCCCACTCCCTCCTCCTCCCTCCTTCTAATTCTACGTCCTCCCCCTCATCCCTCCTCCCTCCTCCCCTTCCTCCCTCCTCCTCCTCCCTCCTCCTCCCTCTCCTCCTCCCTCTCCTCATCCCTCCTCCTCCCTTCTCCTCCTCCCTCCTCATCCTCTCTCCTCCTCCCTCCTCCTCCCTCTACCTCCTCCCTCCTCCTCCATCCACATCCCTCCTCCTCCTCCCTCTTCCTCCTCCTCCCTCCTCCTCCTCCCTCCTCTCTCCTCCCTCCTTCTCCTCCTTCCTTCATCCTCCTCTCCTCCCTCCTCCCTCTTCCTCCCTCCTCCCTCCTCATCCTCCTCCCTCCTCCTCCTCTCTCCTCCTCCTAATCCCTCCTCCTCCCTCCTATTCCTCCCTACTCCTCCTCCTCCTTCCTCCTCCCTCCTCTACCTCTCTCCGCCTATCTCCTCCTCCCTCCTCCACCTCCCTCTTCCTCCTCCCAGCTCCTACTCCCCTTTTTTCTGCTGCTGCTGCCGCCGCTCCATTTACCCAAGTTAATTGTTGGGGAAGATGTAAAGATCTTTCAAGTGCTCTTTCTAATGCTTTTTGTAAGTTGGTCTTCTTTTATCTAAGGTTGTTATAACTGCAACCAATAAATGATTAGACAGACAGATAGATAGATAGATAGATAGATAGATAGATAGATAGATAGATAGATAGATAGATAGATAGACAGATAGATAGATAGAGAGACAGACAGACAGACAGACAGACAGACAGACAGACAGACGCTCAACTGAAGATGGCGGCAAATCTATCACTTTAAAAGTACGAAACAATGATGTTCAAGTCGATAATCGTTGGGTTGTACCGTATTCACCGTTACTCTCGAAAACGTACAAAGCACACATCAATGTCGAGTATTGCAATTCGGTTAAATCGATCAAGTACATTTGCAAATATGTCAACAAAGGAAGCGATATGGCAGTTTTGGAGTGGGAAATGCATCTGCATCTACCGATGAAATAGACCAATATCAAGTGGGACGCTACATTAATAGTAATGAAGCAGTATGGCGCATTTTATCATTTCCAATCCATGAACGTCATCCAACAGTTGTTCATTTGGCAGTGCACCTTGAAAATGGACAGCGTGTGTACTTCACAACAGAAAATGCAAGTGAACGAGCATTGTCACCACCACCAACAACGTTAACTGCATTTTTTTCATTGTGCGGGAATGATATGTTTGCAAAGACACTACTTTACTCTGAAGTGCCAACATACTACACATGGAATGCATCAGCGAAAAATTTTCAACGTCGCAAACAAGGTAAAGCAGTTGAAGGACATACCAATTTATATTCTACCGACGCGTTAGGCCGTCTGTACACTGTTCACCCAAACAATTCAGAATGCTTTTACTTGCGTTTACTGTTAATCAACGTACGTGGACCGACATCCTTTAAAGAATTAAGAACAGTAAACGGTCAAGTATGTGCCACTTATCGTGAAACTTGCCAAGAATTACATCTTCTTGAAAACGATGCACACTGGGACACTTCACTCGCTGATGCATCAAATACTGCTCAACCAAAGCAAATACGCACGTTATTTGCCATCATATTGACAACTTAGAAAATCCATGCTTCACACATGGACAGCTATATGTAGCCTGTTCACGCGTTGGAAAACCTTCGGATTTATTCGTGTACGCACCAGACAGACAAACAAAAAATATTGTTTATCAAAATGCACTATGTTAGACATCAAATTTGGTGTTTGGCCACTTATATGACTACTTATATGAATTAAATGAGATGCTCCCCACCAGGGTCTGGGCGAAACCGGGCCGGGTCAGCTAGTATATAACTAAATATGTTAACAGTCGTAAAAACAGTTCCAAATGCAGACTGTTATAGTGATCACAGATTAATTACAGGCACATTAAGGGTAAAGTTAAAGAAAGTCAAGTATACAGCAGGAAACCCTAAATAGGACTTGTGCAAATTGAAAACTGACATAGAAATACAAGATAATTTTAACATAGAAGTAAAGAACAAATTTGAATTATTGTCTAATCTAGAGATCCTATTTCAAGATGTAGATGAACAATGGGAAATGCTGAAGAATTCAATCAGTTGTGCAGCAGAAAAAAAACTATTCCAAAAGTAAAGAAAGTGGGCCGTAAGACATGGATGACTGAAGAAATTTTACAACTAATGGAAACAAGAAGACAGAACAAAAATAATCCTGCCAAATATGAAGAAATTCACAGAAAAGTCAGAACCTTATGTAGGGAGGCAAAGGAAACATGGCTTGAGGAAAAGAAATTGAAAAACAACACAACAGTAAAAATGCGAAACTAATGCACAAAAGAATCCAGGAGCTTACTAATCAAAGAACACGTACATCAGCAGGCTGCCTAAAGACAAAAGATGGAAGAGTCATAATAGAAAAAGATCAGATCTTACATGTATGGTCAGATTACGTGAAAAACCTTTATGACGACAACAGAGACGAACACTACGATGTTCAAAATAATAATGAAGGACCAGCAATTTTGAAGATGGAGGTTCAGAATGCTCTTAACCATATGAAATCTGGCAAGACCCCTGGTTCAGACAGCGTCACAACAGAAATGATTAATGCTTTAGAAGAATATGGAATAGATAAAGTTACCAGTCTGCTTAATACAATATATGATACTGGAAATATACCTCATGAATTATGTAATTCTGTATTTATTGCAATCCCAAAGAAATCAGGAGCCTTGGAATGTGATCAACATCGAACAATTAGTATAATGAGTCACATCACGAAGATTTTGCTAAGAATTATCATGCAAAGAATTAGGAGGAAAATACAACCTGAAATAGGAGAAGAACAATGTGGGTTTGTAGAAGGAAAGGGTACAGTAAATGCTGTGTATTTACTGAGAACCGTAATTGAACGATCTATAGAAGTAAACAAAGATCTACACCTTTGCTTTATTGACTACACAAAGGCTTTCGATAAAGTGAGACATGTCGACATGATAAGGATGCTTGAAGATCTACAAATTGATGGAAAAGACCTTAGACTTGTAAAAAACATATATTGGAAACAACAAGCTGCCATAAGAGTTGATAATGAAGTAGGCCAATACCAGCCTATTAAGAGAGGTGTGAGACAGGCATGTGTAATGTCTCCAGATCTGTTTTTCCTGTACAATGAAAGTATTTTCAGAAATATAGATGATATGGAAGGAATCAACATTGGGGGACGATGCATCAATAACATTAGATATGCAGACGATACAGTCTTGATTGTAGACAATGAACAGGACCTGCAACATTTAGTAGATGCAGTTGTTACACACAGTGAACAACGAGGGTTAGAATTAAATTGTAAAAAGACACAGATTATGGTCGTCACTAGGAAGAACGAAATACCACAATGTAATATACAAGTAAATGGGAATATTCTTCAACAAGTGAATAGGTACAATTATCTCGGAACAGTAATAACATCTGATGGGAGATGCCTTGAAGAGATTAGAACAAGAATCGCCATGTCTAAAGGTAGCCTTTAGCAAGATGAAAAACATACTGACCAATAAAAAGATGTCAATTGAAACGAGAAAAAGAGTGTTGAGGTGCTACATAGAACCTGTACTTTTATATGGATGTGAAGCTTGGACATTGAGCAGTCAAGCTGAAAAACATCTGATGGCTGTAGAAATGTGGTTTCTGAGGAAAATGCAAAGAATACCATGGACAGCCAGAAAGACCAATGAACAGGTCCTTCAAGAAACAAATGAAGATCGTAAACTGATTAGAGACATTAGACGCAGACAGTCAAAATTTTTGGGCATGTTATGAGAAGAAATGAATTGGAGAACTTGGTGACAACTGGTAAGATCGAAGGGAACAGACCAAGAGGAAGACCTAGAAGCAAATACCTGGATGGCTTGGCCAGTGGCATGGTCGAGACAGAAACACGGAGCTGATCCACGACTCTGGTGATCGAGTGAGATGGCAAACATGACCGCCCACGCTTACCGGCATGGCACATGATGGATATATATATATATATATATATATATATATATATATATATATATATATATATATATATATATATATATATATATATACACACACACATGAGGGGATTTCAAATGGAAACCTTAAATTTTTTTGAGGTGAATATATTCTTAAAAAATAAAGAAAAAATGTATAATTTTTCTATGCAGCCACCACTGCGTTCAATGCAAGTCCCCCTGCGCCGTTAAAGTACTTGGATTCCTGTAGAAAAATAAAATCTCTTGGTCGAGTGTGTAACCACTCATGCACTACCTACTGTACCTCTTCAACGGACTGACGTGTGTTTTTCCTCCAAATGACTCTTTGTGTTGTCCAAACAGGGACTTGAGGCTAGGTCTGGCGAGTACAAGGAATATGGTACACACTGAACGTGGAGGTATTCTATGATTTCAACCGTTGACAGGCAAGTATGGGGGTGGAGCATAAAGAAATCTCGCACGCAGCCATCTGCAGGGAAGGTTATGCTGAAGCTTTTTTGAATGAACGAGGCGTTATCTTAGAGCACTACATGCCAAGAGGGAAAACTGTCACCAGTGATAAGTATTCAGATCTTCTCAGGAATCGCCTTCGACCGGCAATCAAATCCAAACGACGTGGACTTTGAGTGAAGGTGTACTTTGCAACATGAAAAGACTCAATTTACGCTAGTTGCATATCCTTTAAAACCCCAGCAATTATTGGCCAGATTTCTTGGCAAATTTACATTCAGTAGTTTGCCATTGCCGGTCTCTCTGGTCTAGGAGTTACACGACTTTCTACGTAATCCCGTATACTCTCGCGAGTAACGTGGCATGCGCGAGAATTGGTAGCGGTTCTCTCCGCGTCGGTAACTTACGGGCTATGTGAGCCCTGTCGCTCAGACAGCAATGGCAAACTACTGAGCGCAATCTTGCCAAGAAATCAACAATCAGCTGAAAGATGCTGATGTTGACAACGATGCCCTGTAAAAGGATATCATATGCGAACAAAAAAAAAGTTTGCCATTGCTTTGGTGAACGACAGGACACTCATTTGAAAACTAGACTAGCCCAAGGCGGTCTGCCAGAAGGCTACTAAATATGACCGTACTGACTCAAATTAATGCGACATAATCCCATGTTTTAGTGGCACACATCATGACGCTGACAGCACTAGCGCAAAGACTATGTTAGATCTTAGCGAACATAGCGTAATACCGTATGATATAGCATAAATGTCCCGTCTGTGGGACACGATTACACTAACGTTATTGCTACACGATATTTTCATCTCGTTATAAATAGATGGACACAGAGATACCTTTCGTGACCTGTCCTTTTTTCGTAATTACGAGGAAGCTTCAAATGAAAACCTCAAATATTTGTGTGTGCGTGCGCGATCGTGTGTGTGCGTGCGTGCGTGTGTGACTCATTCATTCATTGGCACCTTTCCGTCTTGACAGACGATAGTTTGGTACATTGTGCTTCAAAAAGGCATAATAACTACAACCCATGGCGGTGGCGAATGTGACTGTTAAGGCCAATTCGCGCTGTACATGTTCGTCCACAGTGGATGCATGTGAAAACATGGTAATTTCCACCATCATGCACCATCTTACGTATCTCATGCTCTATGCGTACTTTATCTGCAATCATTTTCTCCTTTGTCTTTATTCCATTTCTGATAGTTGTCCTCCATGCAACACGTTCAGTGGTGACTTGCTCCCAAAGTGCATTATCAATGCCTGTATCAGTCATGTCCCGCTTACACACATCTTTGTATCGTAGTAGAGGCCGACCTTGAGATCTCCTACCCATCTGTAATTCACCAAAAAAGATATCCTTTGGCAATCTACCATCATCCATCCTCCTAACGTGTCCTATCCATCTAAGTCTACGAAGACTGAGCATGGAACACACCGTCACACAACCTGATCTTTCCAATACTTCAGTATTTGTGATTTTGTCTTGCCACTTAATACCAAGAATTCTTAGCAGACACCGCATATGAAAGTTTCACTGCCATAAAGAAGAGTACTAACTAACTAAGGACACAGGCTTGGTAGATGAGGACTTTTGTTTTGACAGTAAGCGTCCTGTTCTCCCAGACTCTTTTTGCTAACATGTTCATTGTTGTTGCTGCCTTGCCAATAATGATGTTGATTTCCTGATCTAGGGATAATTTGCTATTTACCTCTGATTCTAGATATGTAAAATGGTCTACTATCTCTAGTTCGGCGTCGTCAATAAAGATTGATGGTACCCCATGTGCACATTGTGACATAATCTGTGTCTTCTTTTTGTTAATTGTTAAACCAAATTCAGAACAAGCATTGGAGAATGCAGATGGTAGATGTTGTAATTCTTCCTTAGAGTGGGTCGTTATTGCAGCATCATCCGCAAAAAGCAACTCTCTGATTAGTATTCTTCTAATTGTGATCTTGGTCTTCAATCTCTGGATGTGCATGCGTGCGTGCACTCGCGCGCGCGCGCGCGCGGGCGTGTGTGTGTGTGTGTGTGTGTGTGTGTGTGTGTGTGTGTGTGTGTGTGTGTGTGTGAATACATTCTGAAAAAGTACAAAACATGTTTAATTTTTCGATGTAGTCACCGCTGCGTTCAATGCAAGTCCTCCAGCGCCGGATAAAGTGCGTGGATTCCTGTAGAACAAATTCTCTGGATCAGGTGTGTAAACCACTCATGCACCACATGCTGTCTGTAAACGGACCGAACAGTTTTGAAACTTCCTACTCCACTCATACACTTGCTGGACTGACAGTAATGCATCACCGCACTGGACCTTCATTCACCGATGAATTTCTAGAGATTTCACCCCTTCACTGATCAACAAATGGATAACAGAACATCGCTCCTCTTTGGTGCATGTGAAAAGTGGGACGATCATCTTTAAACTGTCCTTATGACGTCACCCTGTTTGTCTGCACCTTGATGTCATTTGTTTAATACTCTTGGCATCCTTAACAAAAATATTGACAAGTTACAAGACAATGTACCCTACCACCTGCTTCTGTTAGCGCCGAATGTTGGGCGACGCTTACCAAACCCGACACCCCACATTGTGCCAATGGTTTCGGGCGGAGGAGCGCAATTGGGAGGGTACAAGCCATATCCTAGTGGGAGGAAATACAACCAAAAGACTAAATGTCATGGCAGAGCAGACCAGGCCCTAATCCTTGGTTGGCAACTGGTCTAGGATCGAAGCTCCGACAGGCGGACAGTTAAAGCATTGCTTTGCTGATCCGGCAGCTTTTGCAGTTGGTCTTGTTCCAGATGTTTTGGCGTTACCTTTACTCTGGAGTAAACTAGACAGGCTGAGAGAAGTGATCATGCTGTATGGGCAATATATGGTCTCTAAATTCAGCCCAGGCTTTGTGCTATGGAGAGGTATCACTCCATTTTACAAACTATCGTCTGTTAAGACGGCAATGTGCCAGTCACAAGACAATGACATGGATATCGTAATTTTTATCACAGTTTGAAGGTTGTCATTTGAAGCCATCTCGAAGTGCAAATTTATCATCATCACGTAACAGAACCTTTGTTTTTGCAGAGTGTCGCATTCACATTGATCGCTTTCATCTTGGACGCTTTTATCTTGGTGGCTTTCATCTTGGTAACTTTTATCTTGGTCGCTTTCATTTTGGTAATTTTAATTCTTGGTCGCTTTCATCTTGGTAATTTTAATTCTTGATCGCTTTCATCTTGGTAACTTTAATTCCTAATAGCTTTCATCATCGTAAATTTAATTCTCGGTAGCTTTCATTTTGGTAACTTTAGGGCGTCTCCGTGGCGAAGTGGTCAAGCCGTTTGACTCGGGCTCCGAAGGTTGTGGGTTCGATTCCGGGCCGCGTCCTTCGGTTCACGAGTGAAATTTTTCGGAGACTCCTGTGGGTCGCCGCTAGAGCTACGGAGTTCGTGCTTTGTGCGGCGCTTTCCGCGCTGCAGAAAGAGACCGAGATAAAACCCTGTGCAATGAAGTCGACCCTGTCGACTTGTAAGCGACTGTTTGGTAACTTTAATTCTTGGTAGATTTCATCTTGATAACTTTAATTCTTGGTCGCTTTCATATTGGTAACTTTAATTCTTGTTCGCTTTCATCTTGGTAACTTTAATGCCTGGTCGCTTTCATCCTGGTAACTGTAATTCCTGGTTGATTTCATCTTGGCTGGCAGAAAGGTTCTAGATCCTCTGCAAGATCCCCAGCCACCTGTATTTTGAAACACACGATTTCTGCAATGTCCCGTGGTCATCTTCGTGCTGGTCGACTTCTAACCCCGCTTCCAAAAACTACCTTCTTCCAAAAACTATACCTTCTTCCAAAAACTATACATTCTTCTAAAAACTATACCTTCTTCCAACACAATACCTTCTTCTAAAATCTATACCTTCTTCTAAAAACCATACCTTCTTCCAAAAACTATACCTTCTTCCAAAAACTATACCTTCTTCCAAAAACTATACATTCTTCCAAGAACTATACCTTCTTCTAAAAACTATACCTTCTTCCAAAAACTATACCTTCTTTAAAAAACTATACCTGCTGCTGCTGCTGCTATTTAAAAAAAACAGCAAGTCAATATCAAACACTTCTTAAGTCGTCACATACCAGATAAGAAATACCCTAGCGACATTCTAAGGCCTGAACACGCGAAGAAACCTGGCTCTTCATCAGCTTCATGTACCAGAAACTGAAACAACAGTTACTTGCATGCCCTCTACAGGACGTGGCAAACAATACCAGCCTGTTTTTGTTTGTGAACTTATAAGCAGTTTTACGTTCAGTAGTTTGCCATTGACTTTCTCCGTAATCCCGTTTATCCATGTATGGTAACGCAGCGCGCGAGAACTGGAAGCTGTTCTCGCCGCGTTGATAACTTACGGAATAAGTGAGCCGGCCGTTCAGAAAGCAATGGCAACCTACTGAGCGTGATCTTGCCAAGAAATCAACGGTAGCGGTAAAATGCTGGTCTTGAGTGCATTGTCCTGTAAGGGATATGCAACATAAAAAAAAACAACAACAACTGTGCTCTCAGCAGTTCTAAGCATCATTGTTCTAGCAAGCTTCACCAACATAGCAACCTGACCTAGACTGCCCAGTGTCCAGGCAAGATCAAGACTCAGGTTGTGATTACAAGAACTGGAGGTGAGCATGGCAGGAATGGGTAAGAATGCTCGTTCTTAAACATGCGGTGTGATGTTGCCTAAGTAAGGGGTTCAAACCCTATATCGGACAGTTGAAAAAAAAACACGTTGATTTCTGGTCCTTGACTTGGGGATGTAAATTACAAGTACCTCTGAAGTCGGAGTGTGTTCGCCTGATTAGCGAGGGACACTGGTAATAGGAACAGCTAATCCACACGCTAAATTCAGTCTAGTACTACTAGAACAGTGGTTCTCAACCGGTGGGGAATTCCCCCCCCCCCCCAGGGGGAATTATAGGGTTTCCAGGGGAAGGGGGGAATGAAGACCATTTCAAGATCGCGTTAATACAAGAACCAATTACTTGATATTGTTTTTTCCCTTCATACTTTACAGTTATGTACGTCTCATCCTTCTAAAACTCATTTTACAAAGTAAGTAGACCCACAAATCACGTTTTATGTGGATGTCTAAACTTGTTTTAGTATATGCTATTACATTTACCTTCCATTTTTACGTATACTGTGTAGGGGTGGGGGGATTTTTAGGTAGGAAATATGAAAGGGTAGGGGTGGGGAATGACGTTCTGAAAATATGGTGAAGGGGGCACGGACAAAATTTTTGATAGGAAGGGGGGGGGGGAATGACGTTCTGAAAATATGGTGAAGGGGGCACGGGCCAAAAAAGGTTGAGAACCACTGTACTAGAAGTAGTGTGTATGGACTACGCTTGAGTTCAATGCGAGGGAGCGCAATACAAGTTGACAAGAGCTATTCACCTCCTTGACTATAATTTGTACACTTCACACTCGTGGAGATATGGCATGTCCTCCTCCTCATCATCAAGTGCCGTGCCAGCTGGCGTAGGCGTTCATGGCTCTCCACAGATCTCGGTCTTTGGTTTTCTAGATCAACTCTGCTGCTGATATTCCTCCATGCCACCGTCTCAATCCATCCAGCATCATTTCTCTTGGTCTGCCTCTGCCTCTCTTCCCCTCGATCTTTCCAGTTGTCACGATGTTCTCCAATGCCTTTCTTCTCTTCACATGACCGAATAAAGATGTTTGTCTCTTTCGTATAATGTTCTAGTTTCATTAGCCTGTTTCAGGCAGTCGTTAGTTACTCTGGCAGTCCAAGGAATTCGCAACATTCGTCTCAGGAACCACATCTCTATTGCTTCTAATTTCTTCCTAATTTGTTAATTTACATTCCAAGATTCACTGCCATACAGCAAAACTGGTTCTACATAGCATTTCAGCACTCTCTTTCTTACATTCAGTGATAGTGACTTATTGCATAAGATACTCTTCATTTTCTGAAATGCGGCTTTTGCTTGTTCATTTCTTGTAATTCGTTTGTTTAAGCCCCGCATTCTTCGGTTTTTAGTGAATTAGTTGAGGATAGGCTGGCGGCATGATTAGAATGCTGAGGCTGCATTCGGGAGACCCGGGGTCAAATCCTTCTTAAGGTGTGAATTTTTTCTGTCCGGGGGAAGAAAAAACCCTAACCTGCACAGTTCGCGCGACTGTACTAGCCAGGTGGTTTTAATTCCTCAGCTCGAGACCCCCCCCCCTACCAACTCCCCTGTGCTAATCCGCAAGGTACTAAAGGCCCTACATGACAGTATGACAGTCATACTGTCACTTACTGCCAATATAGTACCTTGCGGTGTATGGCAGAGGGGTCTTTGAGCCTGAGGAATAAAGGCCGCCTGGCTAGTGCAGTCGCCGCGAACTGTGCAGGTTAGGACTTTCTTTTTGCCCCCGACAGAAAAAAATATCCCACACCTTACCGAGGGATCGAACCCGGGTCTTCCGAATGAGAGTCCGGCGTTCTAGCCGCTCGGCCAATTCGATTCTCGTATGGCGATAGTATTTGGAGACAAGTCGCACTCGATACGAAGACTGACTGGCACCTTGCCGTCGTGACAGACGATAGTTTGTAAAATTGAGTCATACCTTTCCATAACACAAAGCCTAAGTAGGAAATGGAATAATAAGTCGGAATAGTAGTAGTAGTAGTAGTAGTAGTAGTAGTAGTAGTAGTAGTAGTAGTAGTAGTAGTAGTAGTAGTAGTAGTAGTAGTAGTAGTAGTAGTAGTAGAGTAGTAGTAGTAGTAGTAGTAGTAGTAGTAGTAGTAGTAGTCGTACTGGTATTAGTAGTGGTAGTAATAGTAGCAGTGGGTATAGTAGTTGCAGTAGGAGGTAGTAGTAGTAGTAGTAGTAGTAGTAGTAGTAGTAGTAGTAGTAGTAGTAGTAGTCATAGTAATAGTAGTAATACTAGTTGTAATATTACTAGTAGTAGTAGCAGAAGTAATAGTAGTAGAAGCAATAGTAGTGGTGTTAGTAGTAGAACTAATAATAGTAGTGGTAGTAATAGTAGTAGTGGGTGTAGTAGTTTTATTAGATGAGTAGTAGTAATAGTAACAGAGGCCGTCTTGTTGTTTGTAGACATGGTGGTGGTAAAGGTGTGGTAGTAATTACATTAGTAGTTATATTTTAATTGTGATGGTGTGGTAGGAAATAAAATAGTGGTAGAGGTGGTGGTGGTAGTAATAATAATTCTAGTTGTTGTTTAAATAATAGCTCTAATTATCGTGATCGTGCTGGTGGTTGTTGTAGTATTTGTAGTAGCAGCAGTTGTAGTTGCTGTTGTTGATGATGTTGTTGTAATATTCGTGATTGTAGTGGTGGTAGGAGAGATAAAAACACTGGGTGTTTGTAAAGTCTCATTACACTTTGTATGTAGAACAACAGTTAGAAAAACAAAGTACATGATGGCACCCAAAAATGTGCTAAAATTCATTAAATTAGTTAACATAGTAACTGCTATGGTCTAACGCTTGCTTGCTTGCGTTCGCTGGCTGTGAACGCCAGCGTGAAGTCCTGTATGTCGGATGAAGACATCCTGTTGTCCACCATCAATGTGATGTCATACCGGACTGAGGTTTGCGTGAGTATCCGTTGTCCTATGTCTGGCTTACTGGTGTGCAGACTGGTGGTTCCTCGCCATTTAGGCAGATACTCTCCGGCTTCGGAGGAATCGTCGATCCTACTGATGTTAGCCAGGTCCCCGAAGGGACCTGTTGCCCAGGACGCACGGCGTGGACGTGTCAGCAGGTCTTGGCCAGTATAGATCCCGGCTCTGGTGCCTTGGAAACACCTCTGCGTCCCTGGTCTAACGCTAATTTGGGGAAGCTGGAAAGTACCAATGAAGTATTCTTTGATTGGAGTGCAAAGAATTACTCCTGCAGTCGACAGCCATTCGCTGCATATTGCTTCACGGTGGACTGTGGAGCACATTTCTTGATGACATCATGTACTTCATTTTTTTCAAATTCGTTCTACACATAAAGTGTAGTGACACTTTACAAACACCCGGTTGTAGCAGAAGTTGTAACTGTTGTTATTGCTGCTGTGGACAATGAGGGCAATGTCATTAGCGAAGTCCTTAGTCTGTCCAGACATGAATGTCCTTCATTCACGATCAATTATTTTGAAAACTGTCTGTTGCATCGTTATGAAAATTTTCCTGCCGTCTTATATTTACCCCCACGCAAGGAATATGTCTTTGATAGGTCCAAAAGCAACTTAAATCATGGAAAGCGGCGACATTTTTTTATGTTTTAGTGACAAACTAGTGATTTCTCGCTAACAATCTTGTTTTACAGTAATGTCCCGTTCCACTACGCGAGGTTCTTGTCATAACGCCAATCCAATGTCCCACGAGAACATTAACTATTCAACGCTAATGTTTCCGTGTGAAGACGTAATACATTTAATAATGTGTACTTCATCTCTGACCCGTAAATTATATACCGCATATAAACAAACTTTGAAATCTACTGTACAACCTCCAGAACAAAATATTGTTTTGTTGGGTGGATATAATAAGGTTATATGCTAAATCTCATAATTTTCCATGAGTTGATTACTGAGATATGGAATTTTATATTGGGGCAGACAAAAGTAAACAGACTATAGTCATGGAGTCAGCTGCAGTCAGCTATAGTCGGCTGCCTTGTCAGAGTAGTCCACTGAATTCCATTTCTAGCAGTGCTTAGTTGTCCAGTCTGTGGTAAGTAAGAGTAACAGAGCGGATAAAAGGCATCCCTGCCTGACCCCTATAATTGTTTCGAATGCCTCTGTTAGTTTCCCCATCACAGAGGACCCTCCACCTCATATCTCTGTGTGTTCATCATCTTGATGTGCCACGCAGACAAGCGTGGGCGGTCATGTTTTGGCGTCTCACACGATCACCAGAGTCGTGGATCAGCTCTGTATTTTTTGTCTCGACCGTGCCACGTGGCCAAGCCACCCAGGTATTTACTTCTCTGCCTTCCATTTGTTCTGTTACCCACAGTCTTGCCAGTTGTCACCAAGTTCTTTATTTAATTTTTTCTTCTCATGACGTGTCCCCCAAAAAATTGTGACTGTCTAAGTCTAATTTCGTAATAAGTTTACGGTTTTCATTTGTTTCTTGTAGGACTTGCTCATTGATTGTTCTGTCTGTCCATGGTATTCCTTGCATTTTCCTCAGAAATCATATTCCCACAGCCATCTGTCTGCTCTTTGTCCATGCTTCACATCCATACAAAAGCCCAGGTTCTATATAGCACTCGAACACTCTTTTTCTCGTTGCAAATGACATCTGATTATTGGTCAGTATGTCATTTAAGCCTAGAATCATATTTTTAATAAAACAGTGTCACGAGAAAACGCGACCTTCACCTGAGTGATTCAATTTCGAACTACCCTCTCCGTATAATTTGAAGTGGGCTGCGGTGTTTTCAGCTGGCAATGCGTGTCCATGAAGTAGCTTTATTTATAATAGGAGTCACTGAATGGAATAATTAATACAGTACATGGACACAGTAAATGAAATATACGAACGCATACGTAGAGATAACTGTAAATCTTACAGCAGTTACTGCTGCATTGGGATTTAAAGGGAGTTAATCTGCCAAATTTGACTAGTCATCACACGTCTTTCATGTTAATTATCACCCTTTGTGACTTGAACTGACGTATTTTAGCACATCTGCTTGCCACTGTGGTGTTTTCCCGCTAATTCCTTTTATTGCGTCTTAATCAAGCTGTTGTTTTATGCTTTTACTGTCTTAGATTTCATGAACTATAAACTTTTTTTCTGGAGGGCATTGTCTTATGATTCTTTTCTTACGCGTCTGCCAACCATCTTCTATGTCTCCTCGGCCATGCCAACGGGTATTCCAACTTTTGTTATGTCAGTGATTCTAAAAATATTTGACTTACAACCTCGGCGTGAGATCCATCCGGTCAAGAGCACACCGTTTCAGCCTCTCGTTGTGTAATACAGGCATTTAACAGTCTTGACATATTTTCAAATATAATCTTTCATGTAGTTTTGTAGGTGTGCGTTTATTATCTGTGTCCTGATAAGTCACACATTTCTGTGGGATGGCAGGTAAATGTAGTTGGTGTTTTCTACAGGTGTCATTAGGTGACAGCAACATTGAACATTATATTCCCGTTCATCAGGTGGCGCTAGGTGTCTCATGCGCATGCGCAGCGCATAAACAAAATGGCGACTGTACTTACGGAGTGTACGACCAAAGAGCAACGTGCTGTCGTGCTTTTTTTGTGGGCAAAAGGACTGCCTGCAAAGGACATTCATAAGGAAATTCTTTCTGTTTATGCTGACATATGATTGTTCCGTAAAGCGGTGCATAGCTGGGTAGAAACATTTTCTCAAGGACGCTCTAAAATTGTTGATTAAATCCGATCTGTTCGTCCTGTTGAGATTGCAACAGTAGCATCCGTGGAGGAGATGATTAGAGGTGACAGTCGAGTAACGATAGACTGTAGCATCTGCAATAGGGTGCTTACGTGGTTCAGCATACAGCATAATGCATAATCGATTGAAATTTAAGAAAGTGTGCTCAAGATGGGTCCCAGACAAGTTGAATGTGAAGTGAAAACGTGGTTTAGAAAACAGAGCACGCAGTTCTATGCATCCGGTTTGGGAGGACTGATAAAATTATGGCATAAATGCATCAATGTTGGTGGAAATTATGTTGAGAAATAAACGGACAATGTATGTATAAAAATAAACTCGTTTCAAGTTATCATATTTAATTATTTTTCTACAGCCATTTGTGACTTACTTATTGACTTCCCCTCGTACGCGTGTTCGAGTAAAGCTTACCCATTCTTGGGGATTTATTCGCTGTCTACGCAGGACACTTGTTTGTGCTAAGATTATGTCAAAGATGTATTACTTAACATGTAACATATTACAACAATCAATTGCTTAATTGCTTAAAATGCCAAGTCTTAACAAGCATGTGTTTACCTGTCAAGCCAATGAGCAAGTCCTACAGAAAGAAATGAAAACCGTGAACTGATTAGAGAAATTACACGCAGTCAAGATTTGTTGGGCAAGTTATGAGCAGACATCAACGGGAGAACTGGCAAGATTGATGGGAAAAGAGCAAATGAAAGGCAGAGAAGTAAATACCTGGATGGCTTGGCCACATGTCATGTTTGAGAATAAGAAAATAGAGCTGATCCACAACTCTGGTGATCGTGTGAGATGGCGAAACAGGACCGCTTACGCTTATCGGCATGGCACATGATGATGCTGATTTACCTGTTCCGATCGGAGACACGTGACATAATCTGGGTACGAACACGGATCTGATCCAAGACAGGTGATCGCATGAGATGACGAGACATGATCGCCCACGCACATCGGCATGGCACGTGATGATACTGAAGAAGAAATCAAAAGATGGGACGGACAGTAAATGGTTAAATGTCGTCAAAGTAAGATGACATCGTTTCATATAGTTGCAACGGTGTGTATTTGTTGTTTGTGTGTTTATAAATGCTTGGGCTGAAACGTCCATTTTGTGATATTGTTCTAGTAAAGTTTACCGCCTCCTCCTCATTTCCTGGTGATTCGTTCGTTAACTGTACTCTTCTGAAACTCACATGCCAAGAAGAATAGGGGGAGATCTAATGTACACTAAGAAGAGAATTAGAGAAATGAAAAATACTAAGAGGAAATGGAGGAAGCTGCAGAAGATATAGTTAGTTAGTTAGTTGGTTGGTTGGTTGGCTAGCTAGCTAGCTAGCTAGTTAGTTAGTTAGGTAGTTTAGTTAGTTAGTTAGATAGTTAGTTAGTTAGTTAGTTAGTTAGTTAGTTAGTTAGTTAGTTAGTTTATTTATTTAGTTAGTTAGGTAGTTTAGTTAGTTAGTTAGTTAGTTAGTTAGTCGCGGTTCCATCTTCACAGCAATGGTCGGCCCCTATTATGCTCCGTTTCTGTGCCAGTGAATACCGCACAAAATGCTCATCACTGCCCCATGTGAAAAATTGAACAGACAGGAGTCTTCGACAAACCAACAGCCCGCACAGCTATAATGTGCCATAATGCCGCCGCCAGAATGTCAACACAAAAGTCCTTCACGAAAAATACAGTTCATCGTCGACTTAAGCGGAAGTCACTAGAAAACCAGGAGAATATCGTAAAAGGTAGCGCTACTTGACGTGAGTTACTTCCATACTTAAGCTGCAAATGAAGGAGAAAGGGCAGGGCTGTGATTCTTCTTCTCGGAAACATGTCTTTTATAATTGTTCTTTGGGAGTCTCCGCGGCGAAATGGTTACACCGCATGTCTCACATTGCTTGTTGTGGGTTCAATTCCAGCCAACGTCTTTCGGTTCACGAGTGCATTTTTCTCGCAGACTCCTAGAAGTCGTTGCTGGAGCTACGGAGTTCGTGCTTTGTGCGACGCTTTCAGCAGGGCTGTTCTTCGGAAAGAAGCAGAGCCATATAGAATAACACCCCTCCCCCGACGTGTCTCCACCTTGCCGTGGTGGGGGAGCTTGCGTGTCCCATCGACCCCATCTGCTTGCCGATGGATAAAAACTACATATTGGAAAGCTTATGGGATAGTGCCAGACTAAGAGAGACACAACCTGCTGCTCTGCAGGTAGACTGAGGATAGCAGTCAAAAGTTTAAATCAGGCGCACGAAGGCAGAAGTTCCTGGTCCGGACAACATCCTAAGGCTCTCTGTCGAGGGTTTAGGCCACAAACCCTCAGATGTGAGAGCCGGGCCGATACCACCTACCGAAAAGGATAGATGAGATACTGAGCACGCTACATGCCCAGTTCTGAAAATTGTTCGAAGGCTCTCAACTGGGGGATATGAGGGATTCCCGGATGAGAGCGCCTGGCTGTTTCTCGTTCACCCCTGCACGGAGGTAAGGTGCTGAGCCGGCAGCACATGTAGCCTACCTCGTGAGCGAGTACAAAATGGCAGAAAAGTGCCTCAGTCGAATGAAATGGTTACGAAAGCTGTCTGTATCACTCATGGAGAGTGTAGACAAAAGTGGAAAAACGTCTCAATAACAAGAAATGGAACGCATGGCTAGCGAATCCATTGCGTGGTCCGAAGTCAAAAGCAAAAGCTTACCGAGTGGATGTCGCCAGAAGTCTGACCGTTCCTGGTGTGTGCTTGAGCGACCAGTGGCAAGCAAGATGCCCAACACATGGAAGTGAGGAACTAAAGCAGCCATAAGCAGAATGTCGCAACTCCTTGGGTGAGCCCAGTCTCAGAGCAATATGTGCCGGCTCTGCAATTATGGAAGCCTCCTTGGATAGCCTTGGATAGGCCCATGGTCTGCCCCTGCCTTCCCTTGAGGGTTAACCGTGATGTCGATGATCGTTCTATCTTGACCAGCTGAGATGTGGGCGACATCACAACAATAAGTCTAACGTGGCTCGAAACCCGAGGAAGGCTAACTTCATTAAAAAATTCCTGCTGAAGTCGGAAGTGCCGTCCTACGGGTGGCAAACTAAAAATTGGCACTACGCATTTACGTCCAAGTGAAATTCTCGTCCGAATGTCTCTCGTGCTAGGAACAGCTCTGACTACCTAGTTTCAGAATGTCGCTCTTGTTCGGAACAGCTCCGACTAGGTAGTTTTCCGAATGTCTGTAGTGCCTGGAACAGCTCTGAAGGGCGCAACGACAAGCACATGTCCGAAAAATCGCTGAGAGGATACCGTCTGCAGACCTGTCTGGTTTGTGCGGGAACGGCCCGGGGCGAAAGAAATGCCCAATAAATTGAAGTGAGGAATTAAAGCAGCCATGAGCAGGACGTGACGATCCCCTCGGTGAGCCCAGCACCAGAGCGTTATGTGTCGGCTCTGCAATTATGGAAGCCACCCAGGATGGCGGAAAATGCTATGGACTGCCCCTGTCTTCATTTGAGGGATGACCGTGCAGTCTTCGACTGTTCCAACTTGACCAGCTGGGAGGTGGACAGTACCACAAAAGTGAGAGTCTCCCAGGAATGCTAACCTGGTCAAAAATGCACGCTGAAAGTCGGATGTGTTGGCCTAAGGGTTTCGACCCAAGGGTGCCTAACCAGACACACCACAATCACATCTGAAAAAACATTCCGGATGAACGCAAAGAAGAAGAAGAAGAAGAATAACACCCGGTACAATGAAGTCTTTGCCTTTCAAATAAATATAAACCATTAATAAAATAACTGTGTATACATCACAGGTGTTTGATATGGTCAATATCTTTTACTTCCCAAGATATGATATGGTTCATGAGCCAGGTTTCTTCGATGTTCAAAGCTTGTGGAACGTCAGCAGTTATACAGGGTGTAATTGTAATGCCTGTGCAGTATTTGAAAATATTGCCGGTCCAAGTTTTGTATTTACCCATTATGTTGCATGAACTTTACAGAGGGTGAATACACAATTTGGACCGGCAATATTTCCAAACACTGCACAATCATTAAAAATACACACTGTATTTGTCCAAATACAGTCGATTCTAAGAATTTCTCTGCATCATTCAGGTTCAGTCATTTCAGTGTCGTAGGCACGTTGGTTTAATGGTTAAGCCGTTACGCTGGCATGATGGCAATGAGACAAGGGTTCCATACCATCTCTCGCCATTCGCTACTGGAGGGAAAAAACTAGCCACCTATGCATCCGAGCACTCCGACCAACAAGCAAGGTTCTACGATTTAACATACCCATGGCACCTTCCTGTCATGGGATCCGTCTTAGTTTTATTTTATCTCAATGTAGAGAAGTTGAGTGGTCTCGAGGTATGGCGTCCGACTCGTGTGCTGAAGGTCCCGGGTTCAAACACATGAGGGCCGAGATTTTTTCACGTGAATTTCTAGTAACAAAATTTACCCTGGTCTCTGGGTAGTGAGATCGGACGCCCGTGTGTATTGTTGGGCACGTAAAAATCCCTTGGCAGTTTTTGTTGTTGTTGCATATCCCTTACAGGACGTTGCAGTCAACATCAGCATTTTTCAGCTGCTGTTGATGTACTAGGCAAGATTACTCTCAGTAGTTTGCCATTGCTTTCTGAGCGACCGGCTCACATACCCCGTAAGTTACCAACGCAGCGAGAACCGCTATCCATTCTCGTGCAGGTTACGTTACTCACGAGAATATACTGGATTACGGAGAAAGACTTTAACCACTAGGCCAGGGAGGGCGACCCTTGGCAGTTGAAAATCGAAAAATAGTAGCTAACGGCGCTGCCCGGGCAACATTTCGAGGTAATAATATACCCATAGTATTTCAAGATCCTCTCCGCTGCTACGGAGTTCGTGCACTGAGCTGAGATTCTCCGGACTCAGGCTTGAGTTATGAGTAGAACGGAACACTTATGGGTTACACCCGTGTGCCGTGATGTTGATCCGTTGACGTCTGATTTACGGGCCGAAATTTACTTAGCGGAAACATATGAATAAAATCATGAAATCCCCACGCCGTTGTTAAATCTGGGATTTACCTTTAAATGTCAATGCTATTGGAATAATTGTGTCGCTGGGATAACCAGTTACCAGACACTCGCCTGGTGACCCTGGGGGTCTTCGGTTCGATCCCCACCGGCACGGATTCGAATACTGAAAATTAACTTTGCTTACCAAGTCGACTCAGCCTCAAAAAAAAAAAAAAAAAAAAAAAAAAAATGTTCAAACCCATTGCAGGACGTTGTAATCAACCCCAATCCCATGTTGATTTACTAGGCAATTTTACGTTCAGTAGGTTGCTATTGCTACAGGATGTATTTTTATCGACTGTGCAGTGTCTGAAAATATTGCCGGTCCAAGTTTTGCAGTTACCTATTATGTTGCATACATTTTACAGACGGTGAATACAAAACTTGGACCGGCGATGTTTTCAAACACTGCACAGTCATTAAAAATACACTCTATATCTGAAAGAGACGTCGACGTTGAAGAAAAACTGATCGATGTATGGGTTTAATCTACTACTCCATGGTCAGAAGTGTAATCACACCCAAAAATGGGTATCCAGAGAAATGGACGCTGATCACTTCGCCCATCGATAGCCTTCTGGGAGTCTCTGTGGCGAAGTGGTCAAGCCGTTTGACTCGTGCTCCGAAGGTTGTGGGTTCGATTTCTTATGATGTATTTTTAGGATGTATTTTTATTGACTGTGCAGTGTCTGAAAATATTGCCGGTCCAAGTTTTGCAGTTACCTATTATGTTGCATACATTTTACAGACGGTGAATACAAAACTTGGACCGGCGATGTTTTCAAACACTGCACAGTCATTAAAATACACTCTATATCTGAAAGAGACGTCGACGTTGAAGAAAAACTGATCGATGTATGGGTTTAATCTACTACTCCATGGTCAGAAGTGTAATCACACCCAAAAATGGGTATCCAGAGAAATGGACGCTGATCACTTCGCCCATCGATAGCCTTCTGGGAGTCTCTGTGGCGAAGTGGTCAAGCCGTTTGACTCGTGCTCCGAAGGTTGTGGGTTCGATTCCGGGTCGCGTCCTTCGGTTTACGAGTTAAATGTTTCTGAGACTTCTGTGGGTCGTCGCTAAAAGCTACGGAGTTCGTGCATTGTGCGACGCTTTCCGTGCTTCGGAAAGAGACCGAGCCATATGGGATAAATCCCGGTGCAATGAAGTCGACCCTGTCGACTTTTAAGCGACTTTTTTAAAAAGATAAATGGTCTAGCCCTATATGTTAATGTGACTGAAAGTATGCGAAATGTTTTTTAAAAAAAATATATTTATCTTATAGCCGAGTTATACAAGAACGAACTACCAGTGCTCTTCAAGAATTCGCAGAGAAATGGGACGTTAAACAGGCAAACAAAAGTACGGCAGTCGCTGAGATGAGGCCTTTGTCTATCAGCTACGCTAAAATAAAGATGGCTCCTTTGTCTATCAGCTACGCTAAAATAAAGATGGCTCCTTTGTCTATCAGCTACGCTAAAATAAAGATGGCTCCTTTGTCTATCAGCTACGCTAAAATAAAGATGGCTCCTTTTTCTATCAGCTACGCTAAAATAAAGATGGCTCCTTTGTCTATCAACTACGCTAACATAAAGATGGATCCTTTGTCTATTAACTTCGCTAACATAAAGATGAATCCTTTGTCTATCAACTACGCTAATATAAAGATGGCTCCTTTGTCTATCAGCTACGCTAACATAAAGATGGATCCTTTGTCTATCAACTACGCTAACATAAAGATGGATCCTTTGTCTATCAACTACGCTAACATAAAGATGGCTCCTTTGTCTATCAACTACGCTAAAATAAAGATGGCTCCTTTGTCTATCAGCTACGCTAAAATAAAGATGGCTCCTTTGTCTATCAGCTACGCTAAAATAAAGATGGCTCCTTTGTCTATCAGCTACGCTAAAATAAAGATGGCTCCTTTGTCTATCAGCTACGCTAAAATAAAGATGGCTCCTTTGTCTATCAACTACGCTAACATAAAGATGGATCCTTTGTCTATCAACTACGCTAACATAAAGATGGATCCTTTGTCTATCAACTACGCTAATATAAAGATGGCTCCTTTGTCTATCAACTACGCTAAAATAAAGATGGCTCCTTTGTCTATCAGCTACGCTAAAATAAAGATGGCTCCTTTGTCTATCAGCTACGCTAAAATAAAGATGGCTCCTTTGTCTATCAGCTACGCTAAAATGAAGATGGCTCCTTTGTCTATCAGCTACGCTAAAATAAAGATGGCTCCTTTGTCTATCAACTACGCTAACATAAAGATGGATCCTTTGTCTATCAACTACGCTAACATAAAGATGAATCCTTTGTCTATCAACTACGCTAATATAAAGATGGCTCCTTTGTCTATCAGCTACGCTAACATAAAGATGGACCCTTTGTCTATCAACTACGCTAACATAAAGATGGATCCTTTGTCTATCAACTACGCTAATATAAAGATGGCTCCTTTGTCTATCAACTACGCTAATATAAAGATGGCTCCTTTGTCTATCAGCTACGCTAAAATAAAGATGGATCCTTTGTCTATCAACTACGCTAACATAAAGATGGATCCTTTGTCTATCAACTACGCTAATATAAAGATGGCTCCTTTGTCTATCAACTACGCTAATATAAAGATGGCTCCTTTGTCTATCAGCTACGCTAACATAAAGATGGATCCTTTGTCTATCAACTACGCTAACATAAAGATGGATCCTTTGTCTATCAGCTACGCTAACATAAAGATGGATCCTTTGTCTATCAACTACGCTAATATAAAGATAGCTCCTTTGTCTATCAACTACGCTAATATACAGATGGCTGCTTTGTCTATCAGCTACGCTAACATAAAGATGGATCCTTTGTCTATCAACTACGCTAAAATAAAGATGGCTCCTTTGTCTATCAACTACGCTAACATAAAGATGGATCCTTTGTCTATCAACTACGCTAACATAAAGATGGATCATTTGTCTATCAACTACGCTAATATAAAGATGGGTCCTTTGTCTATCAACTACGCTAACTGCAAAATGAAACCTTTTCATATCAACAACGCTAGCACCAAAATGAAACCTTTTCCTATCAACTACACTAACGCCAAAATGAAATCTTTTCCTATCAACTATGCTAACGCCAAAATGAAACCTTTTCCTATCAACAACGCTAACGCCAAGAAGAAACCTATACTCATCAACCTCGCTCGCGACCGTTAAATATCTCCACTAAGGCGTAATTAAAAATATAGACATGAATAATATACCTGATCTATTCCATCAACTAAAACGAAATACATTTACATGGACAGTAGATCTGATCCTTTTAATAAATTACAATGAAAAATATAGACATGAACAGAAGATGTATCTTTTCTCTGAATGATAAATTACACTACACATCGGAAACCTCAAACACTAACAAGAATGCGAGAAAAGCCAGCGCAGGCAAATTGAGAAACATTATTCTATGAATAACAACTACATCTTAGATAATTTATAAAGGTTCAAGTGAAAGAAATAATTGGGAAAATGCCATTTGGTGATAATAGAAAACACATAAAATCTGCATAGAAAATTAGAATCTTCAGTTCGCTGTCAAGCAAAAGGAGATGGGTATTTTGTTGAAGAAGTGAGTGGTTCTGAAAAAATGTCTCTATGTGGCTATTTATTGCTAGTGAATACGAAGTATTCATGGCCAGTTCAAGAAACAGGCAAGAGCTTTTAACGTGTTTAAGAAGTGGGTCTGAACACAAGAAGCCTTGTGCTAAATCTAAGCATTAGGTGAAGGATATTTCGTGTTGGATTTGTAGAGGTCAAAGGGGAAATATTTATATTTGTGTGCGTGTGCTTCGTTTTGTGTATTTCAACAGAGAGAAAGAGAGAGAGAGAGAGAGAGAGAGAGAGAGAGAGAGAGAGAGAGAGAGAGAGAAAGAGAAAGAGAGAGAGAGAGAGAGAGAGAGCGAGAGAGAGAGAGAGAGAGAGATGGACTTTCAGAAGAAGAGCAATCTTCATTGCACTAGTCTTCATTAAAGTAATTGTGTCACTTTGCACTGTTTCGTCAAGCCTGTAACTCAGTACATACGACTTCCACAAGCAATTTTGCCTGGTTTTTATTTTTCTCTATCCGTTGAATATCCCAAGTCTACCTACAAGGCAGCAGGTTTTTGGTTCTTTTCGTCTGGTTCCAATCCCTGTCTGAGATGGGAGTCTCACCCAGTGGCTACTCTACCACCAGCATGGATCTTGGGATCTTTAGAGCAGGCCCGCACTTTTACCAAACGAGGTACACAACAGAAAGGACTATTCGAAAATTCATGAAACGTATTTTGTCAATTGCAACGAGAAAACACATCTATTCTTCAACATATGTGTTCACTTGAGGACATAGAACCTGGCGAGGAGTGGTTACAAGTGCCAACAGATTTCTGTACGTCCTTTTCAGTTTGCATCCAACTAGACAGAAAATTCAGACAAGAAAATCCGGCTGCTGTGGAGGCGGAAGTACAAGCGTTGATTGTCGAGAATTCGCTAGACGGTGATGCTGTCATTTACACAGATGGGTCGGTGGTCCGACATGTGAGAAGCTCATGGGCCTTTACGGCTCAGGCCGAAGGGAGAATTGTGAAGGAGGACTCTGGTGCTTTTGCTGAAACCACAAGTAGCCTGACTATGGAAGTCATGGCAGTAAGTAAAGCAATAATATGGCTCGAGATATAGACATTCACTAGGGCATGTTTCCTAAGCGACTCAATGAGCATGCTCAAGAGGATAGAGATGGAGTGGATCCGAAGAGAATGCCTTGAATAGACCCTCACGACTGACCAAATCAAATGCCTTTGTGAGGTCGATGAAGGCAATAAACACTGGTTGATTCTGTTCACGGCATTTTTCTTGCATTTGTCGCAATGAGAATATCATATCAGTGGTAGACCGGTTCTGTCGAAAGCCACACTGTGATTCGGGGTAGACTTGATCTCCTAGGACTTGAAGTCTGCGCAGAACAATTCTGGCAAATACTTTTCCAACAATACACAGAAGTGAGATACCCCTATAGTTGTTGCAGTCGCTCCGATCGCCCTTGTTCTTGTACAGCGTTATGATGTTTGGATCTTTGAATTCCTGTAGGACTTGTCCTTCACGCCAGCATAGCTCTATTAGCTGTGGATCTGTATAGTGAGTGTGTCTTGCCCACTCCTGATAACCTCTATTGGAATCCCATCCTTACCTGGAGCCTTGCCATATGCAAGTTCATTTATAGCACACTTAACTTCTGTTATGGTGGGAAGTGTGTCCAGGTGGTCAAGAGTTGGTAGAGCCTCTATGGCGTTAAGGGCATCATCCGCTAGTTTGGTCTCACTTGAGTAAAGCTCCAAATAGTGCTCTACCCATCTGTCCATCTGCTGTTTCTTATCAGATGATGACTTCTCCAGTCAAGGTTTTCAATGGTGCACTTCTTTTGATCACTGGACCACAGGCTTTCTTTATTCCTTCATACATGCTTCTTATGTCTCCCTTATCACTTGCGATTTGAATGGACTCACATAACTTGATCCAATAATCATTTGCACACTGCCTGGCAGCCTTTTGCACATCCTTCCTAGCTTGCCTTAGCTCACTCAGAGTGTTACGCGTTGGTCTTTCCTTGTTTCTTAAGAGAGCTTTCTTCTTCTTATCAATCAAGGGCTGCAGAGTCTCGCTGTTGGCCGCAAACCAGTCCTGCCTCTTATGATCCACAGTGCCGTAAACCGCTACGGCAGTTTTATAAAGAGTTTCTTTAATTTGACCCCACTTTTCATTTACTGTACAATTTTCTGGTGTATCAGTGAAAGCGTCTTCAAGTTGCTGTTGAAACTGAAAGCACTTTTCAGGATCATGAGTGTTAATAATATTAATCCTGGGGCTAGATTTGTGTTTAGCTGTGTAGATTCTCTTTGGTCTCAGTCTAACCCTTGCAACAACCAAAGAATGATCTGTATCACAGTCAGCACTGTGGTAACTACGAGTCAATGATATATGGTTCAGATGTTGTCTCCGTGTGATGATGAAGTCCAGCTGGTGCCAATGGCCGGATCTTGGATGTTTCCATGTGACCTTATGCATCTCTTTTGTTTTAAAAAAAGAGTTTGTAATACATAGGTCATTACTGGTGCAATGCTCCAGCAGCCTTTGCCCATTTTCATTCATGCGACCGATGTTGTATTTTCCAAGGCACACTGGCCATGAACTCGAGTCCTTGCCCACACGAGCATTGAAATCACCGAGCATATAAATGTAGTCAGATTTTGGAACTGCCTTGATCACGGAGTCTAACTCCTCATAGAACAAATCCTTCACATCATCAGAGGAATCGAGTGTCGGTGCATATGCAGTAATAATGGTGGCAAACCCACAAG
>JACEFZ010010760.1:0-2500 GCA_014155875.1 Cepaea nemoralis | reverse complement strand
TTGTGTAGAACATTTATAGTAACTCTAGACAATGTTGGATAGTGGCGGTGTGTATTCAGTGGTGGACTATACTACCTTCCAAAAACAGGAAATATATGGATTTCAGTGACTTACCAAAATCGGATTATTTTCTGATGATGGGACATTGAACATTTGTTTTTTTCAAGAATTGGATTAAGTCCAGACTCAAGCAGGAGGAGATCATCCAGGGTGAGAGCTGTCCATTTCTATGTGTGATGTCCTGTGGTTTGGCCGACAGAAGAGGCGAGAAAGTATACGGCACATACGAAGTCAAAAGTCCTATCTTGCACTCACATTAGCAGACACTACCAACTACATATACACATTCAATACATACAACTGACATAGTTTTCAACAATAAACATGTTATTAATTGTTGGAGGAAACTGTTGTCAGGGTATGTTATGAAGGAGAGAGAGAGAGAGAGAGAGAGAGAGAGAGAGAGAGAGAGAGAGAGAGAGAGAGAGAGAGAGAGAGAGAGAGAGAGAGAGAGAGAGAGAGATAGTGTATGGAAAACAGAATGGAGGAGTGTAGACAAAAGTCATTCAATAGTTCCAATAGTAGTAGGATATTAAAGGTGTGCTTGTCGAGTCCACTTTCCTCCAGGGACGACAAGTGACTCTCTCTCTCTCTCTCTCACTCTCTCTCTCTCTCTCTCTCTCTCTCTCTCTCTCTCTCTCTCTCTCTCTCTGCTAAATACTGGTGCAATTACGTTTGCTTAGAGAATATTTCAAATATCATAATAACATGATAGTAATGCCTTGATTGATCACTACACTTATGTTCAAGCATTCAGCGGAATTTTTTTTTCGCATATCCTATTTACATCGCTGTCAACAACAGCATTTTACCGCTGTTGTTGGTGTCTTTGCAAGATTACGCAGAGTATTTTGCATTGCTTACTGAGTGACAATCTCAGATACCCCTGTAAGTAACCAACGCAACCCGATTCCCTACCGAATCTCACGCAGCTGTTTCCCCACACGTGGATATACGGGATTACGGAGAAAATCGTTAACACCTTCGCCAGGGAGACCGGCTCTGCGGAATTGCTAAATATCTAAAAGAAAAACACCCCGACAAACAAAATTTATGGTCCTTCATTATTATTCTTATGATCATATCATATTGTTCTTCTCTTGTATCATCATAAAGGTCTTTCACATAATCTGACCACGCATGTAAAATCTGATCTTTTTCTATTATAATTTTGCCATCTTTGGTATTTAGGCAACCTGTTGATGTGTGTGTTCTTTTGTTAGTGATGTCATTAATTCTTGTGTGCATTAATTTGGTATTTTGGGTGTTGTGTTGGTTTTCAATTTCCTTTAAATTTTCCTCAAGCCATGTTTCTTTTGCCTCTTTGCATAGCTTATACGTTTCCTGTCAATCTCTTCGTATATTTACTTGGTATTTTTGTTATTTCTTCTTATGTCTATGAGTTTTAAGATGTCTTCCATCATCCATTTCTTGCGTCCTATTATCTTTATTTTTGGGATTATCATTGTTGTTTGTGCAGCTTCTTGACTGATTTCTTTTATATTTCCAATTGGTCACTGACGTCTTGAAATAATATTTCCATATCGGACAATGCATCGAATCTGTTCTTTACCTCTACGTTGAATTTATCTTTTATCTCCTCACTCTTCAATGCCTGTAGATCAAATTTTGCGTTTCTATTTGTATATTTGACTTTCTTTAAGTTTATATGTAAATTCTTCGTCTTCTTCTTCAGCGTTCCGAGCCATTGAGGTTCTTTGCTGCAGATACAATCCGTCTCCATTCGTCTCTCTGGTTGACCTTCTCTTGCCAGTCGCTGATTCCAAGTGCTTGTAGGTCTGTATATATATTATCTCTCCACCGTCTTCTTGGTCTACCTTATATGTAAATTGCCTAAGATTAATGTATGGTTGCAGTAGAAGTCTGCGCTTGGTAAGGGGACATAAACATCTAATATTGATACAAGGGAAATTACTAGAATTTTGAAAATGAAAATGGTATACCTAGATATAATACCAAAAGCTAACATTAAAATCTTTCACTTTTCTTTGAGGAATTAAAGATTCAATACCGCAGTCATAGATTTGCAAATGTGAGTAGAAAGCTATTAAAATGTTTATACAACATTTGTTTAATTTTTATTTACTTACATTTTATGATACACATTTTCAATTCAATGTATATGTTTAATAATTAAAACTGTACTTTTAATGATAACATTTTCTACGGAGTCAAAGAACTTCCCCTCTGTGGGGAAACAACATTTTTTTACTGGTCTCTTAAGGCCACCCACAATTTAAAGACAATTTACTTACATTAACGGCGAAAGACCCTGGAAGTATATGGGGTTTATGTTGATAAATATGTTTAGAGGAAATGTAATTTATGTTTGTAAATTTCATTCAATTTGAACAAGTAGCTCTCTCTCTCTCTCTCTCTCTCTCCTCTCTCTCCTCTCTCTCTCTCTCTCTCTCTCTCT
>JACEFZ010010759.1:0-40134 GCA_014155875.1 Cepaea nemoralis | reverse complement strand
CAGGCGCTATGTATCCCCTCAACACTCTTTTTCTCGTTTCATTTGGCATCTTTTTATTGGTCAGAATGTTTTTTATCTTGCTAAAGGCTACTTTCGCCATGGCGATTCTTGTTCTAATCTCTTCAAGGCATCTCCTTTCAGATGTTATGACTGTTCCGAGATAATTGTATCGATTCACTTGTTGAAGAATACTCCCATTTACTTGTATATTACATTGTGGTACTTCGTTCTTCCTAGTGACGACCATAACCTGTGTCTTATTACAATTTAATTCCAACCCCAGCTGCTCACTGTGTACAACAACCGCGTCTACTAATTGTTGCAGATCGTGTGCATTGTCTGCAATCAATACTGTATCATCTGCATATCTAATGTTATTGATGTTATTAATGACAAACTACTGCCTAGTAAATCACAAACAGGCAGTAAATGCTGGTATTGATTGCAACATCCTGCAAAGTACATGCAACAAACTTCTAACTACTACAACTTACTAAAATAATATTAAAGCCAAACTATGTTTCATGTGTGTGTGTGTGAACATAGATTTCTTCAATCTTCTACTGGCGTCTTGTCATCTAAATGTGTGTGTGTGAACATAGATTTCTTCAATCTTCTACTGGCGTCTTGAATCCAAATGTGTGTGTGTGAAATAGATTTCTTCCATCTTCTACTGGCGTCTTGTCATCCAAATGAGACATAGCCCGGAAACCAACTATCGCCAAGCACTTTGTAGACTTATTCATGACTGGTTGGATTGTACACCTAAAGGTTTCTACAGATTGAGGATTGAAGTAGCTAGTACACCTAAAGGTTTCTACAGATTGAGGATTGAGGTAGCTAGTGCCAAGTCAACATTCCTCAGTCGCCTGTTACAACATGCATTGCTTTCCTTGTGGCACCGGTAACACACAGACGATTGTCTGCGTTATTTTAAATTTAATGTCAAAATTATTAGAAACGCCATGGTAGTGGATCAATGTGAATACTGACTACCAAGTTCAATTCAGATTATCATCATTCGTCCATAGATGGATGCTCCGATCTCCACCGCAGTAAATCCATCAGTGTACAGCGACTAACTGCTCCTCATTTGTTTATTGACAAGCCTCCTCTTACACTTATTATGGTGCTCCTACATGAAAGCACCAAGGTTCAGTCTGAACATCTGTATTTTGACTGTTGATTATTTCAGTTGAAAGTTCTCGTTTTCGCTAAAGCATTCTTGATGTCGGATCGATCCATTGACTGGCCTAGGAACTTTCATGATAAAATTTAAACTGGAAAATGAGACAAAAGAAAAGTTGACGGGAAAAAGAAACACAAGTAAACATAGAGAGAACATTGACATCATGGTATAACGAAACTTCTGAACAGGGAATAATTAGTAACAAGCTAAACAGGAGACTGTGGGCAGATAAGACGACGAAAGTAGTACACATAAGGTACTACTGACGAACTCCATACGAGATAGACTAGATGAAGGAAAAGGATTTGACTCCACACCTCAGGACAGATGTGTTATGCGATTGCCTTGACTTTGTTCACTAAAAACGTGTAAACTCTGCCTTCTACTAATGTGAACTAATGGTTACCGAGCGCTCAGTAATATTTGCTGATCTTAAAAAACTTGAAGAATGTATATCCGCCATTGCTGGGTCCCAGTCCAGGTCCTCCACAATCACGTTGGCAATGACATCTGGCTCTGAAAGACACAAGTGAATCAAGCTTCAGCGTGCGTCGATACACAATGGAAAGCAGGCACATACATTTCTTCAAGGACATATGTGCAGCGTCAGCCAGTCCGGCATATAGACAGTCAGACAAACCTGCCTACACGCATACATTCAAATAACTACATCTCAAACGCCAGCGGGGAATCATATTCGCACATTCGGGCATACACACATATAGTATACACAAGTAGATATACATAGATAAACACAAACCTATTAAACGCTTCATTATATAAACCGGTGACTATCTTAGCAAACAGTTACATTAAATGAAGACGATGATGAACATTGACTTATCTCATTTATCTTTTGGATTATAATATTTGTGTTGTCATAGTATGGTTTGTGATTGTTTTAACAAATGGTGATGTTTATTTGACATACAAATGTAAAAACAAACTCTGTTGATTATAAAAAGAAAAGAAGTACTATTAAATTACAATAGTAGGTTAGCTCACGTTTATTAGGATCTTCGTACTGAAGTCGAGAAGATAGGGGTGTTGTATCATAATTTGTATCACTCGTGTCATCGTGCACTGTAAACAGACACAAAAAATTCTGAAAACATGGCTGTCATTGATAAGAAAATACGAATGTAAATTGTACGGTAGTAGTCAGTTGTATTCCAATCATGCTTTAAAAAGCTAGCTGTATGCCCTTTACATGACGTCGCAATCAATCAGTGCATTTACTGGCTGTTTGAGATTGTCTAGGCAGTTTGACGTCCTGCAGTTAGTTTGCCAATCATGTTAGACTAGACATGGTCTAACAATAGAGCCTGGTGGATTAGTGGCTTACAAGAACATCAGTCTGAGTTCAGGTCCAGATGAGGGATTTGTTTCTTGACCTTAATGACACATATAGGGATCGACCAGATGGTGTTAAGCAGGATGTCTGCGAGAAGGAAATGCGGTGAGGAAATGAACTAGCCACCTGACAGAAAGTGTATATCAAGTCCTATCTCTTCACAACTATATAACATCATCTGCACAAAGTTATCTGTACATTATAACAACACAATTTAGTAACTTGAAAAATGAAATAAAAGAAAGAAAGCTGACGACTAAAAACCAATATCTACATTGGATTGCCTTTACCTTCTAATGAATTGTGCGTGTGTGTGTGTGTGTGTGTGTGTGTGTGTGTGTGTGTGTCCTCGGAAAATGTGATTCGGTTTTCGTCGGTTGCCTCGGATTTCGTCGGCGTGCCCACGTGGCCTTGCTGCTAATTTTGCGAAAACAAAGGGGCTCACGCGTTCTTCTGCTCAGTTTGGCGTTGTTTCTCGTTGTATGAGCATAACTGGCTAATAAGTTAACCCTTTACTTTTAGCTCCATCGTGGGACCAAAGAAAGTTTCCAGAGCCAGCAACCCTTCGAAGAAGGCCAGGAACACGATCGAGTTGAAGAATGAAATCATTAAAAAATATGAGAGCAGCATTAAGATTGCTGAAATCGACAGCATGTACGGGAAGTAGCCATCCACTATAAGTTCCATTATGGTGAAAAATGTAGCAATAAAGGAGGCTAATGTAGTGAAAGCCGGGTTTCGTCGCTAAGGTCATTACAAACGCGTTCGTAAGCCCGCTCACAAGTGTTCGAAATACAGCTGCGACCGGGACGCAGAGGTGTTTCCAAGGCACCAGAGCCGGGTTATATACTGGCCGAGACCTATTGACGCGTCCTCGTCGAGCGTCCTGGGCAACAGGTCCCTTCGGGGTCCTGGCTAAAGTCAGTAGGATCGCCGATTCCTCCGAAGTCGGAGAGTGTCTGCCTATACGGCGAGGAACAACCAGTCTGCACACCAATAATCCAGACATGGGACAACGGTTACTCACGCAAACCTCAGGTCCTGTATGAGATCACACTGATGTTGGACAACAGGATGCCTTCATCCGACATACAGGACTTCGCGTTGGAGCTCAAGCCAACGAACACAAGCAAGCAAGCACAGCTGCGACCGATTTGGCAGCAGACTACGTTGCGCTGGGTTTTAACGTATTGGTATTGGAGCCGGTCGTTCAGAAAGCAATGGCAAACTACTGAACGTAAACTTGCCAAGACATCAACAACAGCAGTAAAATGCTGATATTGACAGCTATGTCCTGTAAATAAGATATGCAACAACAACAAAAAATAGTAGCGAAAGGCGTGCATGTGCTAACAGAACAGAGATCGAAAACAGTTGGAGATATCAAACAGTTATTATTAATGTTAATAAATCAAAATATCAAACAGTTATTATTAATGTTAATAAATCAAAACCATTTGGCGATTCTGTATCGGAGGCAATCATATGTGAAAAAGCCAGACTGTTGAATGCCGATCTCAGAAATTGCCTGGGACGAGTGTTAGTGTACTTAGTGATTGTAAGGCCTGCAGAAACCAACTCGGCTTATGTTTGAAAAACTCAAGAGTCGCACTGGTATACAAAAGACAGGTAGACCAAGAAGTGAATTGACCCTAGATAGTGCCTTGATACCCAAGGACCGCTCTCTCTCTCTCTCTCTCCTCCTCGCCATCTTCCAAACGCAAAGAAGAGTCTTCAGAAAGATAAATGCTATGTTAAATGTTCATGTACTCTTTACATTCGTCTTTTATATTCATTGTACATTAATTTCTTATTCTTTGTAGTATAAATACCATATTCATTCTCTACAAAATGTGTCTTTGATATGTATTTTGGAGTGTTCAGAACAAATTAATTTAATGTACACTGATTCATGTGGAAATAATTGCCTCGGTTTTCGTCGGTGTCGGGTTTCACCGATTATTTTCGGACGGATTATCGACGAAAACCGTTTGCTCTTAAACTTCCGGTGTGCTGATGCTGAGGTAGCTGGTTCAACCCCTACACCGGGTCAGTTGGACTAAAACTCGTCAGTAGTGTAGTAACGTGGTTATCCAGTCCTTTTGTGGAGGTGGAGGTGGAGGTGGAGGACTATATAAATCAACCATTTATCGATTTTGTGGCGGAATTTGAAATCTATTTTTAGCATTTATCGATTTTCCTCCACAAAGGGCGATAACTCTTTTTTTCCCCAAAAATGTAGGCGTGGTCTAGTGACTCATCATAGGTGGCGTGGTCTAGTGACTCATCAGAGGTGGCGTGCGTAGTCAAGTAATTATAGGTACGACATAAAAAAATACGACATGAAACATCAATAAAGAAAACAAACGAGTCAAGTAAGGTATATAATAATTTTAATAAAACATATATAGAAAAGAAGAAGAAGAAAAAAAAAAAGAAGAAAAAAAGAAACATAGTCAAGTGACCCCTTAAATTATAGGTAAGGGTGTGCGATGACGTGCTCAAGTGGTGGTCAAGAGGTGGTCAAGAGGTGGTCAAGCGGTCAAGAGGTGGTCAAGTGACCCCTTAAATTGTATGGGATGGTACGTGTGGTGACGTGGTGATGATCAAGAGGTGGTCAAGTGGTGGTCAGGGTGTGGTCAAGTGGTGGTCAAGATGTGGTCAAGTGGTCGAGTGACCACTTAAATTGTCGGGGAAAGTAGGTGTAGTGATATGGTGATGATTAAAGGGTGGTAAATTAGTGGTCAAGCAGTGGTCAAGTGAGGAAAATTTTAGTGGAAAGTAGTTGTAATGATATGGTGATGATTAAAGGGTGGTAAATTAGTGGTCAAGCAGTGGTCAAGTGGTCGAGTGACCACTTAAATTGTCGGGGAAAGTAGTTGTAATGATATGGTGATGATTTAAGGGTGGTAAATTAGTGGTCAAGAGGTGGTCAAGCGGTGGTCAAGGGGTGGTCAAGTGGTTAAATGACCCCTTAAATTGTTGGGGAGAGTACGTGTAGTGACGTGGTGATGATCAAGAGGTGGTCAAGTGGTGGTCAGGGTGTGGTCAAGTGGTGGTCAAGATGTGGTCAAGTGGTCGAGTGACCCCTTAAATTGTCAGGGAAAGTGAGTGTAGTAAGTTGGTGATGATCGTGAGGTGGTCAAGTAGTGGTCAAGAGGTGGTCAAGGGGTGGTCAAGTGGTTAAATGACCCCCATAAATTGTATGGGAGGGTACAGTTAGTGATGTGGTGATGATCAAGAGGTGGTCAAGTAGTGGTCAAGGAGTGGTCAAGGGGTGGTCAAGGGGTCAAGTTACCCCTTAAATTGATGGGAAGAGTACGTGTAGTGACACGAAGATGATCAAAATGTAGTCAAGTACTCGTCAAGTGGTGGTCAAGCGGTGGTCAAGTGGTCGAGTGACCACATAAATTGTAGAGGAGAGTAGGTGTAGTGACATGGTGATGATCAAGAGGTGGTCAAGTTGTTAGGTCTAGAGGTTGGGGTGTCTCAGTCATGAAGTATCAAACTGTCTGCTCTGGGAAGGATGTCGCTGATCAGGGCGAGTAGGTTCTAATACGTTTATCGCTATTGTCTATAATTGGCGTGGTTGTATAGTAATAATAGTAGAGTTGTTTCGTAGTAATGTTAGCCATCATTATCAAGGGGCATGTTAGGTGATATTTATATCGGTAGTAGTAGTACCAGTAGTAGCAATACCAACAATAGTACTAATTATCATCATCGTCACGTGTCTTACCAACGGACGTACCACCCACACATTGCGATCTCCAACACCATTAAACAATTCCGGGGTTGACTCACAATACAGAAATCCCCAATTAACGGCATTACCTTCATGTAATGGTGGTACTCATAGTACCAATAGCACCAGTAGTAATAGTCACCAACATCAGCAAGAGACTTATCGCCTGACATTGGTCAGTATGACACTCCATAAACTATGATCTCCGACACCATGGATACAAATAGTAATAATATTGGTAATAGTAGTAGTGGTAGTAGTAGTAGTAGTAGTAGAAGTAGTAGTAGTAGCGGCGGTGGTGGTGGTGGCGGTGGTGGTGGTAATAGTAGGAGTAGTAGAATAGCGAGGGTGCTTGTTGTTTCACTAAGTATTTGTATATCGTATGTAGTATAAAGCTAGTTTGTGTTGTATGCCATGTAAGGTGTTACTGAAATATCTGTATTTTATAGTTCTAAGAGGTGATGACGTCATAACCCACCACTATATCATCTTATTGATAGTGTCTCCAGTGCCACGAAAAAGGCTCATTGTGAGATATCGATCATTTCTCAAAGCGACAGCATCCGGGGTGCATGCCCATTACGAGCAAACATCGATACGCCACTTAAAAGGCAACGACAAGGCAAAATGGCGTCGAATACAGTGTAACGTACAAAACTTATGAGGTCATCGGTTGTCCATTCCATCATGGTCGACAAATAGGCGCTCACTAACTTCACAATAGGCTCACTCAAATAAACATATAGGATGATAAGGCACCGACCCAAATGTGAAAAATGTCGGCCAAATACAGAAATAGTTCGTCCACATGTATGCAAACTAGGAAAATGTGTTAGTCGAACGGGACATATATTGACCAAGTAGGGAAATTTGAGAGCCATAAGTGAAAAAATATAATCCAAAGAGAGGAATATCTCATTCCAACTTATAAAAAGAAGGAAAATTCTCAACCAAATGAGAAAAAGTTAGACCAAGTATAGTAACATCGCAACCAAACTTATGAAAAGTAGGAAACTTTGTTAGCCAAAGCGAAAAAACCTAGGTCAAGTAGGAAAATCTGTTAGCCAAATGTAAAAAATGTCGGCCAAATACAGAAATAGTTCGTCCACACGTATGCAAACTAGGAAAATTTGTTAGTCGAACAGGATAAAATATTGCCCAAGTAGGGAAATTTGAGAGCCATAAGTGAAAAAATATAATCCAAAGAGATGAATATCTCGTTCCAACTTATAAAAAGAATGAAAATTCTCAACCAAATGAGAAAAAGTTAGACCAAGTATAGTAACATCGCAACCAAACTTATGAAAAGTAGGAAACTTTGTTAGCCAAAGCGAAAAAACCTAGGTCAAGTAGGAAAATCTGTTAGCCAAATGTAAAAAATGTCGGCCAAATACAGAAATACCTCGTCCGCACGTATGCAAACAAGGAAAGGTTGTTAGCCAGATAGGAAAAATATTGCCCAAGTAGGAAAATTTGATAGCCAAATGTTAAAAAAAAAAATATCACCCAAAGAGAGGAATATCTCGGCCAGACTTATAAAAAGTAGGAGAACTATGTGCCAAATGGGAAAACGTTAGGCCAAATACAGAAATATTTCAACCAAACATATAAAAAATAGGAAAATTGATAACCAAACGGGAAATATATTGACCAACTAGGGAAATGTGTTACTCAAAGGGGAAAATATGGGACACGTAATGAAATAGCTCATCCAAACTTATAAAAAGTAGGAAAATATGTCAACCAAACGCGAACAATGTCGGCCAAATACAGAAATTTCTCAACCAAACTCATGAAAAGTAGGAACAACTTGTTACCCAAATAGGAAAAGTATTAACCAAGTAAGAAAATGTGATACCCAAAGGTGAAAAAATATCAGACAAAGAGAGAAATATCTCATCCAAACTTATAAAAAGAAGGAAAATTCTCAACCAAATGAGAAAAAGTTAGATAAAATATAGTAACATCTCAACCAAACTTATGAAAAGTAGGAAACTTTGTTAGCCAACGAGAATAAAAACCTAGGTCAAGTAGGAAAATCTGTTAGCCAAATGTAAAAAATGTCGGCCAAATACAGAAGTACCTCGTCCGCACGTATGCAAACAAGGAAAGGTTGTTAGCCAGATAGGAAAAATATTGCCCAAGTAGGAAAATTTGATAGCCAAATGTAAAAAAAAAAATATCACCCAAAGAAAGGAATATCTCGGCCAGACTTATAAAAAGTAGGAGAACTATATGCCAAATGGGAAAAAGTTAGGCCAAATACAGAAATATTTCAACCAAACATATAAACAATAGGAAAATTGATAACCAAACGGGAAATATATTGACCAACTAGGGAAATGTGTTACTCAAAGAAGAAAAATAATGACCAAGTAACGAAATACATCGCTCAAGCTTATGAAAACTACGAAACTTTGTTAGCCAAATGGAAGAAACCTTGGTCAAGTAGGAAAAATCTGTTAACCAATTGTGAAAAATGTCGGCCAAATGCAGAAATAGTTCGGCCACACGTATGCAAACAAGGAAAGGTTGTTAGCCAGATAGGAAAAGTATTAACCAAGTAAGAAAATGTGATAGCCAAAGGTGAAAAAATATCAGACAAAGAGAGAAATATCTCATCCAAACTTATAAAAAGAAGGAAAATTCTCAACCAAATGAGAAAAAGTTAGACCAAATATAGTAACATCTCAACCAAACTTATGAAAAGTAGGAAACTTTGTTAGCCAACGAGAATAAAAACCTAGGTCAAGTAGGAAAATCTGTTAGCCAAATGTAAAAAATGTCGGCCAAATACAGAAATACCTCGTCCGCACTTATTAAAATTAGGAAAAATTTGTTAGCCAAATAGTAAAAATATTGCCCAAGTAGGAAAATTTGATAGCCAAATGTAAAAAAAAAAATATCACCCAAAGAGAGGAATATCTCGGCCAGAGTTATAAAAAGTAGGAGAACTATTTGCCAAATGGGAAAAAGTTAGGCCAAATACAGAAATACCTCAAACAAACATATAAAAAATAGGAAAATTGATAACCAAACGGAACTATATTGACCAACTAGGGACATGTTGCTCTGCCTCATTTGTTATCGTTTATATTTTTGTTTTTATGACGTCATGAGTAATATCGCTTGTGTGAGCATATATTTTCATAATTCCCAGACTAAGGGGGGATAACTAATTCGATCTTTTCCTGGTTAAGCTGCCGCTACTTCTTCCAGAGGGGTTTAATAAGTCAAGTCTGTGGTAGCTTCCATTCAACGGAAGTTCATTTTCTCAACTTTAGCGCATGGGTAAGAATAGCTGTCCACAGGCAGTGTTAGTAATTGACCACTCAGGTTGAAATTCTAGCCAATAGACTTCTGCCTTTTCACTAAAACTAGGCCTTAGCAAAACATGAACTGTCGAAGATATGAACTTACACAACAAAATTTATGCTGAGGGTGTGAACTTACACAAATCTTATGCTGAAGAAATGAATTTACAAATTATGAACTGCCAAAGACATGAACTTACCTACACACACAAATATTTTTTTTATGACAATATGGGGGACACTTCTGTATGACTTGTGGGATACATTTGTATTTTATAAGGGCTACTTATCTATGTGATGAGGAGGCCGTGAAATCACAAGTGGACACCTTTGTGCGCGCAGTTGGGACAGTTTGTAAGAGTAAGTGGTAATTTGGGCGAGACTGTCGACAATTTGTAATAACAAGTGGAAATTTTGTGAGCCCCTGTGGGGAAGTTGTTAGAGTCAGTGGGTAAGTTGATAGGGCGAGTCGATAATATGAGAGAGTCGGTGGACACGTTGTTGGGGAAAAGGGACAGTTGTTATGGTAAGTGTGTGAGTTGATAGGATAGGTCGACCGATTGTAATAGCAAGAGGACAGATTGTTTGAGCCAGCGAGCAAGTTTGTAAGAACAAGTGGCCAAGTTGTGTTAACAAATGTTGGTATGTTTTTATAGGTTTGACCACGCTATTTCTTTACTTGACCAATATTTTTTTCTATTTGGGTAACAAGTTGTTCCTACTTTTCATGAGTTTGGTTGAGAAATTTATGTATTTGGCTGACATTGTTCGCAATATTTCTCTCTTTGGGTGATCTTTTTTCACATTTGGCTTTCAAATTTTCCTACTTGGCCAATACTTTTCCTATCTGGCTAACAACTTTTCCTAGTTTGCATATGTGTGACCGAACTATTTCTGCATTTGTCCGACATTTTTCACATTTGGCTAACAGATTTTCCTACTTGACCAAGATTTTTTTAACTTTGGCTAACAAAGTTTCCTATTTTTCATAAGTTTGAGCGATGTATTTCGTTACTTGGTCATTATTTTTCCTCTTTGAGTAACACATGTCCCTAGTTGGTCAATATAGTTCCGTTTGGTTATCAATTTTCCTATTTTTTATATGTTTGTTTGAGGTATTTCTGTATTTGGCCTAACTTTTTCCCATTTGGCAAATAGTTCTCCTACTTTTTATAACTCTGGCCGAGATATTCCTCTCTTTGGGTGATATTTTTTTTTTTACATTTGGCTATCAAATTTTCCTACTTGGGCAATATTTTTACTATTTGGCTAACAAATTTTTCCTAATTTTAATAAGTGCGGACGAGGTATTTCTGTATTTGGCCGACATTTTTTACATTTGGCTAACATATTTTCCTACTTGACCTAGGTTTTTATTCTCGTTGGCTAACAAAGTTTCCTACTTTTCATAAGTTTGGTTGAGATGTTACTATATTTGGTCTAACTTTTTCTCATTTGGTTGAGAATTTTCCTTCTTTTTATAAGTTTGGATGAGATATTTCTCTCTTTGTCTGATATTTTTTCACCTTTGGCTATCACATTTTCTTACTTGGTTAATACTTTTTCCTATCTGGCTAACAACCTTTCCTTGTTTGCATACGTGTGGCCGAACTATTTCTGCATTTGGCCGACATTTTTCACAATTGGTTAACAGATTTTTCCTACTTGACCAAGGTTTCTTCCATTTGGCTAACAAAGTTTCGTAGTTTTCATAAGCTTGAGCGATGTATTTCGTTACTTGGTCATTATTTTTCTTCTTTGAGTAACACATTTCCCTAGTTGGTCAATATATTTCCCGTTTGGTTATCAATTTTCCTATTGTTTATATGTTGGTTGAAATATTTCTGTATTTGGCCTAACTTTTTCCCATTTGGCATATAGTTCTCCTACTTTTTATAAGTCTGGCCGAGATATTCCTTTCTTTGGGTGATATTTTTTTTTTTACATTTGGCTATCAAATTTTCCTACTTGGGCAATATTTTTCCTATCTGGCTAACAACCTTTCCTTGTTTGCATACGTGCGGACGAGGTACTTCTGTATTTGGCCGACATTTTTTACATTTGGCTAACAGATTTTCCTACTTGACCTAGGTTTTTATTCTCGTTGGCTAACAAAGTTTCCTACTTTTCATAAGTTTGGTTGAGATGTTACTATATTTTATCTAACTTTTTCTCATTTGGTTGAGAATTTTCCTTCTTTTTATAAGTTTGGATGAGATATTTCTCTCTTTGTCTGATATTTTTTCACCTTTGGGTATCACATTTTCTTACTTGGTTAATACTTTTCCTATTTGGGTAACAAGTTGTTCCTACTTTTCATGAGTTTGGTTGAGAAATTTCTGTATTTGGCCGACATTGTTCGCGTTTGGTTGACATATTTTCCTACTTTTATAAGTTTGGATGAGCTATTTCATTACGTGTCCATATTTTCCCCTTTGAGTAACACATTTCCCTAGTTGGTCAATATATTTCCCGTTTGGTTATCAATTTTCCTATTTTTTATATGTTTGGTTGAAATATTTCTGTATTTGGCCTAACGTTTTCCCATTTGGCACATAGTTCTCCTACTTTTTATAAGTCTGGCCGAGATATTCCTCTCTTTGGGTGATATTTTTTTTTTTAACATTTGGCTATCAAATTTTCCTACTTGGGCAATATTTTTCCTATCTGGCTAACAACCTTTCCTTGTTTGCATACGTGCGGACGAGGTATTTCTGTATTTGGCCGACATTTTTTACATTTGGCTAACAGATTTTCCTACTTGACCTAGGTTTTTTTCGCTTTGGCTAACAAAGTTTCCTACTTTTCATAAGTTTGGTTGCGATGTTACTATACTTGGTCTAACTTTTTCTCATTTGGTTGAGAATTTTCATTCTTTTTATAAGTTGGAACGAGATATTCATCTCTTTGGATTATATTTTTTCACTTATGGCTCTCAAATTTCCCTACTTGGGCAATATTTTATCCTGTTCGACTAACAAATTTTCCTAGTTTGCATACGTGTGGACGAACTATTTCTGTATTTGGCCGACATTTTTTACATTTGGCTAACAGATTTTCCTACTTGACTAGGTTTTTTCGCTTTGGCTAACAAAGTTTCCTACTTTTCATAAGTTGGTTGCGATGTTACTATACTTGGTCTAACTTTTTCTCATTTGGTTGAGAATTTTCCTTCTTTTTATAAGTTGGAATGAGATATTCCTCTCTTTGGATTATATTTTTTCACTTATGGCTCTCAAATTTCCCTACTTGGTCAATATATGTCCCGTTCGACTAACACATTTTCCTAGTTTGCATACATGTGGACGAACTATTTCTGTATTTGGCCGACATTTTTCACATTTGGGTCGGTGCCTTATCATCCTATATGTTTATTTGAGTGAGCCTATTGTGAAGTTAGTGAGCGCCTATTTGTCGACCATGATGGAATGGACAACCGATGACCTCATAAGTTTTGTACGTTACACTGTATTCGACGCCATTTTGCCTTGTCGTTGCCTTTTAAGTGGCGTATCGATGTTTGCTCGTAATGGGCATGCACCCCGGATGCTGTCGCTTTGAGAAATGATCGATATCTCACAATGAGCCTTTTTCGTGGCACTGGAGACACTATCAATAAGATGATATAGTGGTGGGTTATGACGTCATCACCTCTTAGAACTATAAAATACAGATATTTCAGTAACACCTTACATGGCATACAACACAAACTAGCTTTATACTACATACGATATACAAATACTTAGTGAAACAACAAGCACCCTCGCTATTCTACTACTCCTACTATTACCACCACCACCGCCACCACCACCACCGCCGCTACTACTACTACTTCTACTACTACTACTACTACTACCACTACTACTATTACCAATATTATTACTATTTGTATCCATGGTGTCGGAGATCATAGTTTATGGAGTGTCATACTGACCAATGTCAGGCGATAAGTCTCTTGCTGATGTTGGTGACTATTACTACTGGTGCTATTGGTACTATGAGTACCACCATTACATGAAGGTAATGCCGTTAATTGGGGATTTCTGTATTGTGAGTCAACCCCGGAATTGTTTAATGGTGTTGGAAAATGGCAATGTGTGGGTGTACGTCCGTTGGTAAGACACGTGACGATGATGATAATTAGTACTATTGTTGGTATTGCTACTACTGGTACTACTACTACCGATATAAATATCACCTAACATGCCCCTTGATAATGATGACTAACATTACTACGAAACAACTCTACTATTATTACTATACAACCACGCCAATTATAGACAATAGCGATAAACGTATTAGAACCTACTCGCCCTGATCAGCGACATCCTTCCCAGAGCAGACAGTTTGATACTTCATGACTGAGACACCCCAACCTCTAGACCTAACAACTTGACCACCTCTTGATCATCACCATGTCACTACACCTACTCTCCTCTACAATTTATGTGGTCACTCGACCACTTGACCACCGCTTGACCACCACTTGACGAGTACTTGACTACATTTTGATCATCTTCGTGTCACTACACGTACTCTTCCCATCAATTTAAGGGGTAACTTGACCCCTTGACCACCCCTTGACCACTCCCTTGACCACTACTTGACCACCTCTTGATCATCACCACATCACTAACTGTACCCTCCCATACAATTTATGGGGGTCATTTAACCACTTGACCACCCCTTGACCACCTCTTGACCACTACTTGACCACCTCACGATCATCACCAACTTACTACACTCACTTTCCCTGACAATTTAAGGGTCACTCGACCACTTGACAACATCTTGACCACCACTTGACCACACCCTGACCACCACTTGACCACCTCTTGATCATCACCACGTCACTACACGTACTCTCCCCAACAATTTAAGGGGTCATTTAACCACTTGACCACCCCTTGACCACCGCTTGACCACCTCTTGACCACTAATTTACCACCCTTAAATCATCACCATATCATTACAACTACTTTCCCCGACAATTTAAGTGGTCACTCGACCACTTGACCACTGCTTGACCACTAATTTACCCACCCTTTAATCATCACCATATCATTACAACTACTTTCCACTAAAATTTTCCTCACTTGACCACTGCTTTGACCACTGCTTGACCACTAATTTACCACCCTTAATCATCACCATATCACTACACCTACTTTCCCCGACAATTTAAGTGGTCACTCGACCACTATGACCACATCTTGACACCACTTGACCACACCCTGACCACCACTTGACCACCTCTTGATCATCACCACGTCACCACACGTACCATCCCATACAATTTAAGGGGTCACTTGACCACCTCTTGACCGCTTGACCACCTCTTGACCACCTCTTGACCACCACTTGAGCACGTCATCGCACACCCTTACCTATAATTTAAGGGGTCACTTGACTATGTTTTTTTTTTTTCTTCTTTTTTTTTTTCTTCTTCTTCTTTTCTATATATGTTTTATTAAAATTATTATATACCTTACTTGACTCGTTTGTTTTCTTTATTGATGTTTCATGTCGTATTTTTTTATGTCGTACCTATAATTACTTGACTACGCACGCCACCTCTGATGAGTCACTAGACCACGCCACCTATGATGAGTCACTAGACCACGCCTACATTTTTGGGGAAAAAAAGAGTTATCGCCCTTTGTGGAGGAAAATCGATAAATGCTAAAAATAGATTTCAAATTCCGCCACAAAATCGATAAATGGTTGATTTATATAGTCCTCCACCTCCACCTCCACCTCCACAAAAGGACTGGATAACCACGTTACTACACTACTCTCGTCCTTGATTTGGGGACGTAAATTACAAGTACTTTAGATGGCAGGAGGCACCGGTACAGGGAAAACTAACCCACATGCAAGAATCAGACCAGCGCACTAGGAGTAGCACGTGTATGGACAACGCTGGGGTTCAAAGGGAGCAAACGCAAACAATAAACAAACCCCTAATGTGTATCCTTTAAATGCTTTTATCATTTTATCCGTATCGTTTCTGAGTCTTTCCAGGTACTGAACACATTTAACAAACTCATAAACCCTTCGCCAAACAAAATTTTTAAAGGCAAGATGGTCGTCTTCATTGCACCGAATTTTATCCCATATGTCTCGTTCTCTTTCCGCAGGGTGGCCTGCCGAAAGTGTTACACACAGCACAAACTCCGTAGCTGCAGCAACGACCCCAAGAAGTCTTCGAGAAAATTGCACGCGTAAATCGAACAACAAAGCCCGGACTCGAGCCCACAACCGTCGTTGGAACACGAGGCAGGCGGCGTCACCACTTGACCAGGGAGACTCACATCTCTTCGCCGTTGAGTTGATACCAGGTTTATCGTTTCTCAGTCTCTCGCTCTCTCTCTCGCCTCTCTCTCTCCCACTCTCTCCTCTCTCTCTCTCTCTCTCTCTCTCTCTCTCTCTCTCTCTCTCTCTCTCTCTCTCCTCTCTCTCTCTCCTCTCTCTCTCCCCTCTCTCTCCTTTCTCTCTCTCTCTCTCTTCTCTCTCTCTCCTCTCTCTCACTGACACACTCTCTATCTCACACACATCTCGCGCATACATAATCACAGACACATCTTACCGATGTGTTTTATTTGCGTCTGTCAGTGCCCATCATCTCATCTCATCTCATCTCATCTCATCATGTTCCTCTTGTCCCCTGCGGTGTCGAGGTGAAGTATAAACAGCGGGAGAGTGCCCGCTTATGGGCTTCATGTATCCATATTCCCATGGACTCTGTGTTATAAATTCACAGTACCCACCAGTACTGTGAATTTATCACATCACACACTATAACGCGTGATTACGTCATATTTTATAACATGATCACATAAATTACAGCTTTTTCATTAATGAACAGTACAAAATAATCTTGCTTACATCCGAGGCCGAATCCGAGACCAAACGCCAAGCAAACGAGGATTGTGATTCCAACAACACCGATCACATACAGCTGGAAGTGACGCAACCTTTTGTCGTGCTTCTCTTTCAGGAGTAGTTTGTGTGAAACACCTGGGTTTACAGGAATGAGAGCACAGCGCAGATGACAAATGGTGTCTAAAAGGTGAATAAACAGTAGTAGAATCATAAATCATGCATGCACGGACACACACCCACTCACGTGCACACACCCACTCACGTGCACAGACACACTTATGTATGAACGCATAGTTGAGTGTGCATGTTTGTTATTGTCGGTGTCTATGGCTGAGGCTAGTGAACGCAGTTTCACAATTCCCCGACATACAGAATTCAGGGTTCGAAATCTGCCGCGGACGATTTGGAAGCCAATGTCTTTGTGTTGATTTCGATAATAATATAAAGCGTCGACAGTTCATAAGTCAATGGCAAAGTAGTTGGTTACTTAGTTACTTATCCTTTATAGGTCGTCGCAGTCAACACCAGCATTTTCTGCGGTTGTGATCTTTTGGCACAATTATTTCCAAATGTATAACACATTTTAAAACCATAGCCTGTTGTCTGTCCCTGTTGACCCACAATTGAAGACTGGTGAAAGTTATTTGCAAGTCCTTGACCTCGCAATCAACCCCAGCATTTTGGGCTGTTTGTGATTTCCTAAGTAATTTTTACGTTCAGTAGTTTGCCATTGCTGGTCTCCGTGGCTAAGTGCTTGCGGACGCGATTCGTGAGCCTGCTTATCCGTGTTCGAAACACAGTGGCGACCGATTTGGCAGTAGACCGCTTTGCGCTGGGTTTTAAAGTGTTGGTATGGGAGCCGGTCGTACAGAAACCAATGGCAAAGTACTGAACGTAAACTTGCCAAGACATCAATAACAGCGGTAAAAATGCTGGTGTTGACAGCGATGTCCTGTAAATAGGATATGCATCAACGCAAGTATGTTTCCAAATGGTCTGCAGCTAATGTCGAACCTCGTCTCGGTATATCAGGGAATTGTGAAACGCGTTCACTGTCCCTACCCATTAGTTATTTCATCCAGTCTTTTCCTATGTTGTCAGTTAGAATCCTAGCGCCGCTACCACACTAACAACTGCTGCCCCATATATTTGATACCTCACATGAGTTATGTTGTCTCTAGAATCCTAGCGCCGCTACCACACTAACAACTGCTGTCCCATATATTTGATACCTCACATGAGTTATGTTGTCTCTAGAATCCTAGCGCCGCTACCACACTAACAACTGCTGTCCCATATATTTGATACCTCACATGAGTTTGTTTCCTATGTTGTCAGCTAGAATCGTAGCGCCGCTACCACACTAACAACTGCTGCCCCATATATTTGATACCTCACATGAGTTATGTTGTCTCTAGAATCCTAGCGCCGCTACCACTCTAACAACTGCTGCCCCATATATTTGATACCTCACATGAGTTATGTTGTCAGCTAGAATCGTAGCGCCGCTACCACTCTAACAACTGCTGCCCCATATATTTGATACCTCACATGAGTTATGTTGTCAGCTAGAATCGTAGCGCCGCTACCACACTAACAACTGCTGCCCCATATATTTGATACCTCACATGAGTTATGTTGTCATCTAGAATCGTAGCGCCGCTACCACACTAACAACTGCTGCCCCATATATTTGATACCTGAATCCTAGCGCCGCTACCACACTAACAACTGCTGTCCCATATATTTGATACCTCACATGAGTTTGTTTCCTATGTTGTCAGCTAGAATCGTAGCGCCGCTACCACACTAACAACTGCTGCCCCATATATTTGATACCTCACATGAGTTATGTTGTCTCTAGAATCCTAGCGCCGCTACCACTCTAACAACTGCTGCCCCATATATTTGATACCTCACATGATTTATGTTGTCAGCTAGAATCCTAGCGCCGCTACCACACTAACAACTGCTGTCCCATATATTTGATACCTCACATGAGTTATGTCGTCTCTAGAATCCCTAGCGCCGCTACCACACTAACAACTGCTGCCCCATATATTTGATACCTCACATGAGTTATGTTGTCTCTAGAATCCTAGCGCCGCTACCACACTAACAACTGCTGCCCCATATATTTGATACCTCACATGAGTTATGTTGTCTCTAGAATCCTAGCGCCGCTACCACACTAACAACTGCTGCCCCATATATTTGATACCTCACATGAGTTTGTTTCCTATGTTGTCAGCTAGAATCCTAGCGCCGCTACCACATTAACAACTGCTGTCCCATATATTTGATACCTCACATGAGTTTGTTTCCTATGTTGTCAGCTAGAATCGTAGCGCCGCTACCACACTAACAACTGCTGCCCCATATATTTGATACCTCACATGAGTTATGTTGTCTCTAGAATCCTAGCGCCGCTACCACACTAACAACTGCTGTCCCATATATTTGATACCTCACATGAGTTATGTTGTCTCTAGAATCCTAGCGCCGCTACCACACTAACAACTGCTGCCCCTATATATTTGATACCTCACATGAGTTTGTTTCCTATGTTGTCATCTAGAATCCTAGCGCCGCTACCACACTTAACAACTGCTGTCCCATATATTTGATACCTCACATGAGTTTGTTTCCTATGTTGTCAGCTAGAATCGTAGCGCCGCTACCACACTAACAACTGCTGCCCCATATATTTGATACCTCACATGAGTTTGTTTCCTATGTTGTCAGCTAGAATCGTAGCGCCGCTACCACACTAACAACTGCTGCCCCATATATTTGATACCTCACATGAGTTTGTTTCCTATGTTGTCAGTTATACAGTTGCTACCATACATGGTTCTTTCCCAATGAATTCCACATTAAAGTAATCAATGATGGGGTTTAAGAAGTTACAAGAAGTCATTTTACAGCTTCTCAGTTTGTTCTTTATATCCAGACTTTGTCAAAAGCTTTCTTTATATCTATCCATGCCTCAAGAACTAGCTTCTTTCTTGGAATGAATCCTCAATTTCTTGAGAGATGTAGGTTGTCCGAACTTCCGTAGAATAACACTGCCTAAAGCCAGTCTGCTGTGGCATAAGAATGTTTTCCCTTCCAATGTACCACTGCAGTCTTTCATTGGTGATGCGTTCCATTGTTTTGCAAAGATAGTTGATAAGCCTAATTGGTCTAGGTGGAGGCACTGGAAATATCTTTCCCTGATTTTAGGAGGTTTGTGGAACTATACCTAAGGTTCAGCATTTGAAGATCTGTAGCATTCTTGCTTGGTTCTTGATAATTTAATTGAAAATAGCGTCGGCTGCTTGTGACTTTCTCATTTTCAGTTTTCACAATAGCAGCATTATTTAACTGAAGAAATTGTAATAGCATCACTATGTGACTGAAGAAATTGCAATAGCATCACTATGTGACTGAAGAAATTGTAATAGCATCACTATGTAACTGAAGAAATTGTAATAGCATCACTATGTGACTGAAGAAATTGCAATAGCATCACTATGTGACTGAAGAAATTGTAATAGCATCACTATGTAACTGAAGAAATTGTAATAGCATCACTATGTGACTGAAGAAATTGTAATAGCATCACTATGTAACTGAGAAATTGTAATAGCATCACTATGTGACTGAAGAAATTGTAATAGCATCACTATGTGACTGAAGAAATTGTAAGCATCACTATGTAACTGAAAAAATTGAAATAGCATCACTATGTGACTGAAGAAATTTTAATAGCATCCTGGTGACTGAAAAATTGAATAGCACACAAATGACAAAGGGAAAATCCACCTTTGTACTGAAAAATTAATACCCTCCCCAAACTGAAAAATTTAATACATATTGTGAAAAAAATGAAATTTGGAAAAAAAAAAATTCACTATGTACGAAGAAATTGAATAGCATCACTATGTCTGAAGAAATTTAATAGCACCTTGTGACTGAAGAAATTGAATAGCACACTTTTCTGGAAAAATTAAAAGCACCTTGTGACTGAAAATTGTAATAGAATCACATGTGACTGAAGAAATTGTAATAGTCACTAGTGACTGAAGAATTGTAATAGCATCACTAGTGACCTGAAGAAATTGTAAATAGCATCACTAGGTAACTGAAGAAATTGTAATAGACATCACTATGTAATTGAAGAAATTGTAATAGCATCACTATGTGACTGAAGAAATTGTAATAGCATCACTATTTGACTGAAGAAAATTGTAATAGCATCACTATGTGACTGAAGAAATTGTACTAGCATCACTATGTGACTGAAGAAATTGTAATAGCATCACTATGTGACTGAAGAAATTGTAATAGCATCACTATTTTTGTACTGAAGAAATTGTAATAGCATCACTATGTGACTGAAGAAATTGTAATAGCATCACTATGTGACTGAAGAAATTGTAATAGCATCACTATGTGACTGAAGAAATTGTAATAGCATCACTATGTGACTGAGCAATTGTAATAGCATCACTATGTAACTGAAGAAATTGTAGTAGCATCACTGTGTGACTGAAGAAATTGTAATAGCATCACTATGTGACTGAAGAAATTGTAATAGCATCACTATGTGACTGAAGACAATTGCAATAGCAGCACTACATGACTAAGTGACAATAGCAGCAGGCGGATTTGTGACTGAAGAAATTGTAATAGCATCACTATGTGACTGAAGAAATTGTAATAGCATCACTATGTGACTGAAGAAATTGTAATAGCATCACTATGTGACTGAAGAAATTGTAATAGCATCACTATGTGACTGAAGAAAATTGTAATAGCATCACTATGATGACTGAAGAAATTGAATAGCAGCACTATGTGACTGAGAAATTGTAATAGCATCACTATGTGACTGAAGAAATTGTAATTAGCATCACTATGTGACTGAAGAAATTGTAATAGCATCACTATGTGACCTGAAGAAATTGTAATAGCATCACTATGTGAACTGAGAAATTGTAATAGCATCACTATGTGACTGAAGAAATTGTAATAGCATCACTATGTGACTGAAGAAATTGTAATAGCATCACTATGTGACTGAAGAAATTGTAATAGCATCACTATGTGACTGAAGAATTGTAATAGCATCACTATGTGACGAAGAAATTGTAATAGCATCACTATGTAACTGAAGAAATTGTAATAGCATCACTATGTGACTGAAGAAATTGTAATAGCATCACTATGTGACTGAAGAAATTGTAATAGCATCACTATGTGACTGAAAATTGTAATGACACTATGTGACTGAAAAAATTGTAATAGCATCACTATCATCACTATGTGACTGAAGAAATTGTAATAGCATCACTATGTGACTGAAGAAATTGTAATAGCATCACTATGTGACTGAAGAAATTGTAATAGCATCACTATGTGACTGAAGAAATTGTAATAGCATCACTATGTGACTGAAGAAATGTAATAGCATCACTAGTGTGACTGAAGAAATTGTAATAGCATCACTATGTGACTGAAGAAATTGCAATAGCATCACTATGTGACTGAAGAAATTGTAATAGCATCACTATGTGACTGAAGAAATTGTAATAGCATCACTATGTGACTGAAGAAATTGTAATAGCATCACTATGTGACTGAAGAAATTGTAATAGCATCACTATGTGACTGAAGAAATTGTAATAGCATCACTGTGTGACTGAAGAAATTGTAATAGCATCACTATGTGACTGAAGAAATTGTAATAGCATCACTATGTGACTGAAGAAATTGTAATAGCATCACTATGTGACTGAAGAATTGTAATAGCATCACTATGTGACTGAAGAAATTGTAATAGCATCACTATGTGACTGAAGAAATTGTAATAGTATCACTATGTGACTGAAGAAATTGTAATAGCATCACTATGTGACTAAGTGACAATAGCAGCAGCGCTTTGTGACTGAAGAAATTGCAATAGCATCACTATGTGACTGAAGAAATTGTAATAGCATCACTATGTGACAGAAGAAATTGTAATAGCATCACTATGTGACTGAAGAAATTGTAATAGCATCACTATGTGACTGAAGAAATTGTAATAGCATCACTATGTGACTGAAGAAATTGTAATAGCATCACTATGTAACTGAAGAAATTGTAATAGCATCACTATGTGACTGAAGAAATTGTAATAGCATCACTATGTGACTGAAGAAATTGTAATAGCATCACTATGTGACTGAAGAAATTGTAATAGCATCACTATGTGACTGAAGAAATTGTAATAGCATCACTATGTGACTGAAGAAATTGTAATAGCATCACTATGTAACTGAAGAAATTGTAATAGCATCACTATGTAACTGAAGAAATTGTAATAGCGTCACTGTGTGACTGAAGAAATTGTAATAGCATCACCATGTAACTGAAGAAATTGTAATAGCATCACCATGTAACTGAAGAAATTGTAATAGCAGCACTACATGACTAAGTGACAATAGCAGCAGCGCTTTGTGACTGAAGAAATTGCAATAGCATCACTATGTGACTGAAGAAATTGTAATAGCATCACTATGTGACTGAAGAAATTGCAATAGCATCACTATGTGACTGAAGAAATTGCAATAGTGGCACTACGTGACAAAGTTACAATAGCTGCACTATGTGACCCAAGAAGTTACAATAGCTATACTATGTGACTGAAAAAGTTACAATAGCTGCACTATGTGACTGAAAAGGTTACAATAGCTGCACTATGTGACTGAAAAACTATGTGACTGAAAAGGTTACAATAGCTGCACTATGTGACTTAAGTAATTATAGCATTAGCCCTATGTGACATAAGAAGTTACAATAGCAGCACCGTGATGAAAGAAGTTACCATAGCTTCACATTGTAACCGAAGAAGTTACAATAGCAACACTGTGGTCCAAGAAGCTACAATAGCAGCACTGTGGGATCCAAGGAGTTACAGTAGCTACACTTTGTGAAGTTACAATAACTGTACTATGTGGCTGAAGGAATCATAACATTAGCACAATGTGGCCGAAGGAATTACAATAGCGTCACTGCGTGTTTGTAGAAGTTACAGTAATAGCACAACTTGACAGAAGAACGTACAACGCCAAGACTATGTGACGTACAGAGCTAAAGCAACAGTTCCAATAGTTAGTCAAAAAGTTTGATTGCTGCACGAGTTACATTGTCGTCTGCAATTATTGCAGATTTCCATAGCTTTTGACATTTAGGGTTGCCACATTGGGCCATAGAATAATGAATGAGTGAGGGGTAAGTGAGTTAGTGAGCAAGCGATGGATCGAGCGAGAGATCAAGTCAGTGAGTGAATGAGTGAGTAAGTGAGTGAATGAGTGAGTAAGTGAGTAGGTGAGTGAGTGAGTGAGTGAGTGAGTGAGTGAGTGAGTGAGAGACAAATAGAGAGACAGACATGAAGAAAGACAGGCAGGCAAACAGACAAACAGTATAGAAAGACACACAGACAGTAGAGAAAAACATACATAACGAGGGACAGATAGAACGAGAGACAAACAGAGAGACAGTCAGCCAGATAGATAAAGACATACAGAGCGACAGACAGACATATTGATATAATGACAGGTAGACAGGCAGTAGAGAAAGACAGACATAATGAGAGATACTCACAGCGACAGAGAGACATACAATAAAACAGACAGATAGACTGCTTGATATACGGAGTGACAGACAGACAGTGAGACAGACGGGCAGAGCTATGAACTGTTGGAAATAATACTTAACCGCTGGGAGACAGAGGCCTGTTGCCTGGATGTTTATGGGAAACAGACTTCCCGCCTAACGCTCTGTTGAGAGTGTAGGCGTGTGCCGGCGCCGTCTGCACTGTGTTATATGTAGGGTTATCTATCACGTAGTACGGCTCATAATCTGTAATAATAATACACACAATTACAATAACACAAGAATACAACATCCAGAACAAGTCCTTCAAGAAACAAATGAAGATCGTAAACTGATTAGAGTCATTAGACTTAGACAGTCAACATTGTTTGGGCATGTTTTCAGAAGAAATGAATTGGAGAACTTAATGACAACTGGCAAGATCGAAGGGAAGAGACCAAGGGGAAAGACCGAGAAGTAAATACCTGGATGGCTTGGTCACGTGGCATGGTCGAGACAGGAACACAGAGCTGATCCACGACTCTGGTGATCAAGTGAGATGGTAAAACATGACCGCCCACGCTTATCGGCATGGCACACGATGGATGGATGGACAACATTCTCCTAGTAAACGTATATTTCACATAAATACCAAATGGGGAACTCTTTGAAGCCACTAAAACAATAAATACATAAATTCACACATATTGTCTGGAGCTCATAAAAGTAGCGGTAAGAATTCTATACTAAAGGACTCACTAGATAACAAGTGTACTTCGACGCATACCAACTAGACACTCTGTAGTTGTGGGTTCATGTGAATGATAGACCTGGCTAACGAAGACACCTTTTCGGATTGTCTAATTGGTCATGCCTCGAAGTAGACCTGTAACTATAGAGGCTCTGTCGCCAATATGGGGGTGACAGGCTCCAATCCCGATCATTAAATGAAGTTTTCAATTTTTATGTTGTTTAGTGCATCCTCTAGTCCAGTGGTTCTCAACCGGTGGGGAATCCCCCCCCCCCCCCCCAGGGAGAAATTTTAGGGTTTCCAAGGGCGGGGGGGGGGGATTAAGATTATTTCAAGATCGCGTTAATACAAGAACCGATTACTTGAGATTGTTTTTCCCTTCATACTGTACGGTTCTGTACGTCTCACCCTTCTAAAATTCATTTTATAAAGTAAGTAGACCCACACATCACGTTTTATGTGGCCATCTAGACTTGTTTTAGTATGTGCTATTAAATTTAGCTTCCATTATAACGTACACTGTGTAGGGGCGGGGACGGGATTTTTAGGTAGGAAATACGAAAAGGGGAATGACATTCTGAAAATATGGTGAAAGGAGACACGGGCCAAATTTTTAGGTAGGAAACACGAAAGGGGGGAATGGCGTTCTGAAAATATGGTGAAGGGGGGCACGGGCCAAAAAAGGTTGAGAACCACTGCTCTAGTCTCTAATTCTGACCCCTACTTCTATGAGCGCTAAACAATAAGAGTGAATTTATTTAGTAAACATATAATCTCGACTGGGCATTTAAATAAATTGCAGTCGACATCGACACTTGAAATGTTTGGAGGTCAGCATGACCGAATGGATAAGAACTCTCGCTCTTAAACTTCCGGTGTGCTGATATCAAGGTAGAGGGTTCAACACATACGCCGGTCACTTAGACTAAAATCTTGACTTCTCCTCCTTGACTTGGGGAGTAAATTACAAGTGCCTCAGAAGTCCAAGTGGGTTCGACTGATGGCGAGGAAAAACTAATCCACAGGTAAAAATAATTCTAGTGTACTTGAAATTGTAGCACGTGTATTGACTACGCTTGAGTTCAAAACGAGTAAATACACACGCGCGCGCGCGCACACACACACACACACATATTTGAAATGTTTTCCTTGTTCAAAAATGTGTATCATAGTTGTTTATAAATATGTTCATCATAGTCTTTTTATTAGATGAACTCAATGTGTTCAAATTTTGAAATCATTTGACACCATAGAGCCCATGGTTTTTGTTTTTTTTTAAATTTATTTACTTTTTCAACGCAAACACACATAAAATCCATAAATGAACCATCACCTTCAGCAATGGCAAGGATGATGATTTCTTCAGTAGTGCACTGAGTGTATGCATAGTCATGTCAGTCCACATGTTTTCTGTCTACAACTAACATGTCTGCAGTAAGCACACCGAAGCCTCAACTCTGTAGTTCTTCTTCTTCTTCTTCTTCTTCTTCTTCTTCTTCTTCTTCTTCTTCTTCTTCTTCTTCTTCCTTTTGCTCCTCCTCCTCCTCCCCCTCCTCCACATCCGCCTCCTCGTCTTCAGGTGCCGGACCTGCAGCTGATAATCGAGAAAATGAAACTTCTATCCTATTTGTCATTGTTTCCTATTGCAATTAAGGATGCAGATATTATTATCCTTTTCTTTTATTGTTATTGTATTATTTATGTTATTATTATATATATTATTATTAATATTTCTTTATTATTATTGTTATTATTTGTTGCACAGTTATTTAAGCTTTCAACATACATCCTTCTCCATTGGCGGCCAACATGGCCGAATGGATAAGAGCGGTGTGCTAATGCCGAGGAAGGGGGTTCAACCCTACACCAGACAGTTGCACTAAAATGTTGACTTCTCGCCTTATACCTGGGGACGTAAATTACAAGTACCTCTGATGTCGGAGTGGGTTCACATGATGGCGAGGGACATTGATAATAGGGAAAGCTGATTCACACGCAAAATTCAGTCTGGTGCTTCTAGAAATAGTATGTGTGTGGACTACGCTTGAGTTCAACAAGAGCGAGTGAACACACACACAAATATTTCTTCATATTATTTTACTTCTCTTGCCTAATATGTCCTTCCATGAGGATGCTTTCTCTATTCTTCAGCTTCTGTTAATGCGCCTCAAACATGCCATTTTGTCTTATATTTGCCTATTTTATGAGTGATGTATTAATATTTACAGATGTAAATACCTTGACTTGTCATCTCTGTTCACGATATTTTCAACATTCTTCTCAAAAGCTATTTCTGTTTTCTTAATTTAATGTTATGTTTTAACCAAAATCATCAAATAATGTCTACTTACCAGGTGTCAAAAAATGTCTGCCCTTTATGAAACGCGACTGTCGTCTGCTATCATCGGTGTGGTCGTTGATTCGATTAGTTTGTTGACTATCCATGTTGACACTTCTCACAAGTTTGGTTTTGCAACGCCAAAAGGAATCTTGTTAAATGTAATGTAATTATGTTATCAAAACACATTAAAACATAATTTATTAGATTACATTATCCCTAGTAAAAATGACCAGCAGGGAAAGGATCAGTCATGTAGGTAATACATCACACAATTAACAAATAAATGTAACTTTACCTATATGCAACCATAGGAGCTGTAGGCAAGTATCTTCTTTTCTTCAGTGTTCAAACACAGAGAACTATTGTTGCTAGCATTTGACACAATCTGCCCTATCAGAACCATTTCACGTGCCTTGTCATGTATAGGGTATATGGTTCCAGCACCGAGTTTGAAGCTCAAGTGGCACTGGTTGGTTGATGTGGTGAATACCTTTACTTCCCATGCCATTTTCTGATACACATCTTTAGGCTGAGTTGTTTTTTAATCCGTTATTTACGGGGTTTCGAACACATTACCACCGGGTGAACAGACAAGCGTTGCTCCCAATGTGCTGAATGCCACAAGTTGAGTTGAGTCAAGAAGGACATCACAGCGCTTGGGACATTCCCATACGCGCTCAGTCCTCATCTTCAACAACCAGCGAAGAGGTCAATATTAATTGTACCAGCTGCAATCTAAGAATGTGTCCGCCTGGCTTTCCCTCCGAGTAGTGAGTGTCGCCAAATATCCGTGTCACTCAAACCAAAAGTTAATATCGTAAGACACAATGAATCAGAAAAACAATGATTTTAAATTGTAGCTAACATATACTGTATCTGACATTTACTAACGTTTTCACACTGGCGGCCGAACTATCCCTGGCTCATGTTAGACTAAAGAAACACCTGTCAAATGCTATTTTAGGAAGTTACATGGGAAATGTCAAACATATAGATTCGTTAAATGAACACTACGCCCAACACGACCACTAGCTTCAAGAGAATCAGCTGTGCGTGACGATCTATGCAGGAATCATGAGTATCAATGACAAGGCAATAAATATAGAAAGACTTCCTGAAAGAGTTAGAAAGATAGGCGATTGCAAAAGTTCTGAATTACCGTGAATATTTATATAAAATAAGGCTGGGAAGACTGATTAAAAGTAAAATATATGAACAGCTGAACACATCTGATCATTGACTTGTTATTCTGCCTAGTGATACAGAATAATGTCGCAATCTGTTAGTCACGATTTATGCAAAGCAGACAACTCTGTCACTGTGTGAAATGGAAAATAGAAAACACTAAAATCGTTGACATGAATCTCTCTCTCTCTCTCTCTCTCTCTCTCTCTCTCTCTCTCTCTCTCTCTCTCTCTCTCCATCTCTCCCCCTCTCTCCCCATCTCCCCGTCTCCCTCTCTCTCTCTCTCGCGCTTGCTCGATCAGTCTCTTTCTCTCGATCGCTCGCTCTCTCTCCCTCTCTCTCTACCTCTCTCTCTCCCTCCCTGTCCCTCCCTCCCTGTCCCTCCCTCTCCCTCTCTCTCCTTCTCCCCCTCTCTCTCTATCCCTCTCTCTCTCTCTCTCTCCATCTCTCTCCCTCTCCCCCTCTCTCTCTCCCTCCCTCTCCCTCTCTCTCTCCCTCCCTCTCCCTCTCTCCCTTTCCCTCTCTCTCCCTCTCTCTCCTCTCCCCTCCCTCTCCCTCCCTCTTCCTTCGTCTCCCTCGCCCTCCCCCGCCCTCTACCTCATTCCCTCTCCCTCTCCCTCCCTCCCCTCCCTCCCCTCTCTCCCCCTCTCCCTCTCTCTCTCGCTCGCGCTCTCTCTTGCTCTCTCTCGATCTCGCTCTCTCTCTCTTTCGCTCTCTCTCTCGTTCTCTCGCTCTCTCGCTCTCTCGCTCTCTCTCTCTCTCTCACGCCCTCTCTCTCTCTCCCTCTCTCTCTCTCTCTCTCTCTCACGAGGTTGTCCTTTGCAGAACGTTGCTCTCAACAAGGCTCGCTGAAAAGTTTCTAGATCGTCACTGATCGGACCAATGGATACATATGAACACATGGTCATTTCCACCATTACGCACCACGTGACGTAACACAAGCTCGGTCTGTGACCTATCTGCAATAATTTTCTCCTTTGTCTTTATTCCATATCTGATCTTAGCCCTCCATGCAACGCGATCAGCGGCAACACGCTCTCAAAGTGAGATATCAATGCCTGTAACAATCATGTCCCTCTTAAACACATACTTGTATGGTAGTAGAGGCCGACCCTGAGATCTTTTACTCATCTGTAATTCACACAAAAATATGTCCTTTGGTATTCTACCGTCGTCCATCCTCCTGATGTGGCATACCCATCTAAGTCGCGAAGACAGCATGAAACGAACCGTCGCACTATCCGATCTTTCGAATACTGCAGTATTTGTGAGTTTGTCTTGCCACTTAATACAAAGTATTCTTTGCAGACACGGCATATTAAAGTTACTTCAATGTTTCTCTTGGTGTGAGTAAGTTGACCAGGCTCCACCGCCATAAAGAAAAATTATATCTCTCCATATCTCAAAGCCTGGGCTGGATTGTAGAGACCATATGTTGCCCACGCAGCATGATCCCTTTCTCGGCCTGCCTAGTTTACTCCAGGGGAAGATAACATAAATAGATCTGGAACAAGATGAGGATAAGCTGCAGAAGCCACCGGATCAGCAAAGCAATGCTCTTACTGTCCGCCTAAACCCATAGACGTTTCACCTCCAGCAGCAAATGTAAGGAGATGGTGATCCTTCAAGTAACACGCTGGTTATCCACATACTGGATTATTCCTTCCATACGTCTGTCCTAGCAGGAGCCACATTTAAATGCAAACTCAAACATCTTTAAATATATTGGTTCATGTGTTGTTGTGTCTTCAACTAGTAGTCAGTCATAGACAGCCTTGTCCATCGTGGGCGTTCCAAATATCCATGTTGGCTCTTGTAACCAAGATATCTGATCACTTGTTACCTCGTTTGACCTGGACAGTAAATCTATGACTTTGTAAGTGTCACGGAATTACCGGAGATGTCGAACCAGCATGATAGATTGTCGGAGACAGCCGTCTCTAACCGCTGCGACTCTTTGTTGTTGGGAAAGGTTTGCCAGATCACACGCCGACCGGAATTCTTTGAATGCAGGGGAAGTATTCCTTCGGCCTACACTCACATATAGTAGGTCTGAATCGGGTTGCTCTCACCGGGTGTTCTCTTTTCGACAGGTTCTACTATCTGAGAACTGAAGGACATCTCACAGGTGTGGACAATGGCAGTCACATCTAGAGCAGTTCTGCTAAATGGCCTCTGCAATGGGACACCGTTCCACAAATCATAGTCTCGTCTAAACCAAGAGGGTTTATCATAAAAAAGGGCTCATTTGTCAGTGGTTGAATGCCCTAAACAGTGATTGTTATTAACTGTGAATATTTCAATTAACAATGACTATAGTATGTAGAGGGGTTGAAGAGTAAAGAGACACATTCAGTAACATTGTGCAGCCTGACAGAAAGTTTTCTTTAAAATTGTGTGAGATATGAGAAAGTGTCGTAGGTCTCAGGATTATAAAAGACATATTAAGTACATCGTTCCGAATTCATGGACAATATTATGCCATATTCAACAATCGTAACCAGGCATCCAGATTATCCACGAGCAATGGGAATAAGTCGACCCCTGGCCGGAGAGACGCTTCATTTGGTGAGGTCCCTCTGACTTGCTGTGTTGTGTTGTGGTATGGCCGGACACTATGATAAATGATCCTGAACTTGCTGGTCTCATCTCACATACACAATAGACTATACTACAGAAGTCTATACACATACATTGCACACACGTGACACTTTTCTTTATTAAATTATTTTATCATTTGTTAGAAGCCAGAGTTGTGTGGGTATGTTCTGGAGGAATATGAAAGTGAGATAGTGATCCAGAGACCGAAAGGGGGTGTGTAGACAAAGGTCCGGCAGACGCTCAAGCTGATGATAGGGAATTTAAAAAGTGTGCTTGTTGATTCCACTTCCCCCCAGGGACGACATGTGACAGTAAGAGAGAAGTGTTTATGTTTAATATCCACTCATGTCACATGAACTCTATGCATTACGGGCTGCGAATCACACACTGCTTGCTCCTGGTGACTAAAGTGCCTGCTAGCCACCCCAGAGCTGCAGTAATCGCAGCTATTTCCATTCTCAATCTTGAGTTTGTAGACAGATGCACCACTCTGCTTAGTAACGACCCTCCATTTTACTTAGCTGAGAATCGCCAGTCACAATTCTCCCCACTACGCACGGAACAATAGGTATGCACTCTATTGCATCATATTTGCCGGCATTTTCATATATCCGCTGTTGGACTGCCAAGTAGTAGCACAGAGCACATGACGCAAAAGAAAGAGGGAGCAAAACTCCCGAACCAAAACGTACATACAACTAGGCGCTTCACGTAGAACGGAGATCACGTCAGAATTGTTGTCAATAACAACAGACATTCAGATCACAGAGCTCCAACAGAGAAGCAGCACGTTGAAGTTGACTGGAATTAAGACACATATTTATTGGCAGGACAACCGGAATCATGGCCAACATTTAGTAGCAGAGAGAATCAGAATAAGATGGCATTTTACATATCAAGATAAATGTTTTGGGACAGATGCGGAACCCGAGAATGAGACTTAGTATGTTACAGCAGAAGGACACGTTGGCAACTTTGTAAAGGACAGAAGGACTGGTACGAATTTGATAGTTGTCAGTGACTGGCATAGTCAACGGTTGATTATTCACATTTAATATTATGATGACCGTCCCGTCTGAAATTCCCAGACACGGTCGATATTTGTTATGAATTTTGAATCATATGTTTGATGCATGCAGCACGACAATGCGGGCAAACAAACTTGTCCTCATCAACTAGTTTATCGGCCTTCGACTCTGTTATTACTGTTCCGTTGATGCTTCATTGCTGGATTGTTTCTGCAACCCTAGACCTGGTTTTATTTGAGCCTATTTAGTGAAGTCACGCAAGATACATCACAGCATGGACATCCAATTCTGCCAACCTCTTAGACCACTCTCTACAAGCTCTGCACAATGTGACGATGACCTGATAGAAGCTGCTCTTGTGACTGCAGCTGACAATGTTTTACTGCCCCTCCATATCTACTTTTGAATTAGATTACCTGCCTGATGGTATCAATTGGGAATACTGGGACGACAGTTAATTAACATCCTCCGGGTTCTTCAGATCTGGCACCGCCCGATTCTTCCTTGTTCTTATTCCTTCGTCTCAAATCGGCACTTAGAGGGCAGATGTTCCAGAATGTCGAGAACAGTGTCACCAATGAGACAATGCGGTTAAGAGAAGTGTCAAAGAAGGCGATGAGTTAATGTTTCTAAAGGCTGTATGGACGTTTGCAAATGTGTCTGTTGGTGAGGACTTGCTAGAAGGGAAATGTTGTGTACAAAATTGTATTGCTGATTTTTATGTAATACTAGCTGACCCGGCCCGGCGTCGCCCAGTCCTTGGTGGGGAGCATCTCATTTAATTCATATAAGTAGTCATATAAGTTCCCGTTCCAGTTACCGACTGTCTGTCTGTCTGTCTGTCTGTCTGTCTGTCTGTCTGTCTGACCCGGCCCGGCATCGCCCAGTCCTTGGTGGGGAGCATCTCATTTAATTCATATAAGTAGTCATATAAGTTCCCGTTCCCGTTACCGACTATCTGTCTGTCTGTCTGTCTGTCTGTCTGTCTGTCTGTCTGTCTGTCTGTCTGTCTGTCTGACCCGGCCCGGCTTCGCCCAGTCCTTGGTGGGGAGCATCTCATTTAATTCATATAAGTAGTCATATAATTCCCGTTCCCGTTACCGACTATCTGTCTGTCTGTCTGTCTGTCTGTCTGTCTGTCTGTCTGACCCGGCCCGGCATCGCCCAGCTCCTGGTGTGGAGCATCTCATTTAATTCATATAAGTAGTCATATAAGCTCACGTTCCCGTTCCCGACTATCTATCTGTCTGTCTGTCTGTCTATCTGTCTGTCTATCTGTCTGATCCGGCCCGGCTTCGCCCAGCCCCTGATGGGGAGCATCTCATTTAATTCATATGAGTAGTCATATAAGTTCCCGTTCCCGACTGTCTGTCTGTCTGTCTGTCTGTCTGTCTGTCTGTCTGTCTGTCTGTCTAATCATTTATTGGTTGCAGTTAGAACAACCTTAGATAAACGAAGACCAACTTACAAAAAGCATTAGAAAGAGCACTTGAAAGATCTTTACATCTTCCCCAACAATTAACTTGGGTAAATGGAGCAGCGGCAGCAGCAGCAGAAGAAGAAGAAAAAGGAGGAGTAGGAGCTGGGAGGAGGAAGAGGGAGGAGGAGGGAGGAGGAGGAGAAAGAGAGAAGAGGAGGATGGAGGAGGGAGAGGGAGGAGGGGGAGGAGAAGAGGAAGAGGGTAGGAGGTGGAGGAGGGGAGAGGAGGAGGAGGAGGAATATAACGCATATGCCTGTAGATTTAATAATGGCTGAAGTTGTTCCATGTCTTCTTAGAGTTGGCGACAGTGTAAAGAAATATAAAATCTTCAAACTTGATAGAGATAAGGTAACTATTATTTATTTATTCTTTAAGCAAAAAAAGATGAGTTACAATGTTATGCATTATGCATTATTTTTATGAAAACTTTGAAAATGCCTTACAGATTGTATCATTATTTATTATAACTCATATGCCGGTACATAACTATGGACAAAGAGTTTATAAATCTTTGAAAACGATGCCACAATATGACTATAAGTTATACAGAAAAGTTATGCCCCTTGAAATAACTTTTACAGAGTTAGGTCCCCTGAGATATATGAAATTATAATGAAAAATGAAAAATGAAATAATATTGGGTAAGCAGCCGATTTCACACTAAACAAATATGACAGTTGGCTGCGCTGAAATGAAAGGAAGACGTGTAGAAAATTTTATCTCAATCGGATGGGCCGTTCGCGAGCGCATAAAGGACATATGGACATACAGACAGACAGACAGACAGACAGACGGAGATCGCCTTTTATATATAAGATGAAAATTCTAAGTAATCTCCCTTGTGTGAATCGTTTTACATTAACTGTCGGCATTTAAATTCTTATTTAAATCGAACTGTCAGCTTCTCACATCGCACACATGCACTCTAGCTCCTTCATACGCACTCAAGAAAACATCAGTCATGCATATGGTACTTCTATCATTTATTTCAGGCGAACCTGATATAATTACAAGGAATACACAGGCGGTGGCTTCATTACATAAATATACAAATGCCACCTTACATACGCTTATAGTTATAGCACACAGTCAATTACACAAGTCCTACACTCCCTATCTTCAAACTAGCACTCTCGCAAGCTAAGCATTTGCTCTCGAAAACACAAGTGTCCTCTCCCTGAAACTGTCTGGGTCCCATCTCGCCTTCACAAGCTGGTTGGCTGGACTTGTCGTACTTGACCCCGTGCCGTCCCTAAACATCTAGTCTGTTCAGGGCAGTGTCCCGTGAACTGTCCCCTCCTAACACCCGGTCTGGTCCTGCCGGTGTCCTGTCTATGACACGTCTGTGTTCCCACCTAAGTCCTGTCTCCACTTTATCTACTGTCCTGTAGATGTCCTGTCTTATGACCATTCTGTGTCCTGACTTGTGTCCTGTCTCAACACTATCGGCTATACTGTAGATGTCCTGTATGTCGTTATCTCAGTCGTTCTAACTCTATTCTGTCCCTTTGTCCTCTCTATGTCCTGTACCTACATTTCAACACTCTGACACGAACTGACTGCCCTTTTCTGTTGCGTGTTGAATGCTAAACTTTATTTTCTGAGCTATTTCCGAAGCGAAAGAAATCAGGAAGGCAATTGAATGCCACAGCTGGTACATTTAGATATGAGGCGCGATATATGTTGTTTAAAATGACGTTCATTTTGTTTTTCCCTTTCAATGTTTGATAAATTAAGCAGAACTTAGAAGCAACGGAGCTGTGGTTCCTGAAAGAATATTGTGAATACCTTGGACTACCAGTGTAACTAACAAAGATTGCATGGAAGAGGTTAATAAAAGTAGAACATTATATTCAACTATAAGAAAGAGACAAACTGCTTTCTTTGGTCGTCTGATGAGAAGAGAAGAATTGGAGAACATCGTGACAACTTGAAAGGTCAACGAGAAAAGCCTCGGAGGGAGACCAAGTAAAATTAGCCGGATGGACTGATTCGTTGGCATGAAGGAATATCATCAACAGAGTTGATTCGCAACCATAACACAGACCGTGGCCTATGGAGAAACATAAACGCCTACGCCAGATGATGATGATGATGTTGTCTAACAATCCGTGACGTGTAAATAAATACTATATAGCCTTAAGATCATTTTCGTAACCGCTGTAAGTTTGTGCTTTTGAATAGCTGGAGAACATGTTTTAAAATAAAAAAAGCTTTGTTTGCCTAGTGTGCAATGACACGCTGCATAGAACCAGAAGCCGAGACGGTGTTTTCTTGTACAGCAGTATCACTATACACGAGTTCAGCTTGGCTAACCAAGCGAAAATAACTGTTATTCACGATAGCATGGATTAGAAAGCAGCAAGTCAAATGGTTTGGCCATGCAAGTAGGCTACCAGTGAACAGCATGCCACAACAAGCAATGATGTACAGACCAGATGGAAACAGAGGAAGAGGCCGACCACGTAAACGTTGGACGGAGGGAATAACAGAATCCATGGGAATGTCGATATACGAAGCCCATAACCGGGCACTCTCACGAAGTTTATACTTCACCTCGACACCGCAAGGTACAAGAGGAACATGATGAGATGAGAGATGAGATGGTAAGTGCCAAGTTTCAGTTGAGCTGTATGTCTCCTGCAGCCCTATCGTGTGGCTCGGGGGTCGACCCAGGCTCATAAACATGTCATACATTTCTGGGAACTGTCTGGGAAGGAAAGGCGTTGATGACGGGTGGCTACACTCACCTCGTATTTTGTGGTCATGAAAATGTAAATGCCTAAGAATTCACACCCCAGCGACATTATCTGTTATTAAGGTATTTTAACACGTTGTGCTACAGACCTGCATGAAAATGTAAATGCCTAAGATTTCACACCCCAACGACTGAATCTGTTATTACGGTACTTTAACACGTTGATTTGCTACAGATATTTTTTTTCTCCACCTGTTACAAATACTTTGATGTTGCATTCAGGAAGACATTTTCTTTGTAACAACCATTACTTCCCTTTTCAACCTAAGGCCCTTGTTTTACCTTTCTATTGCAATTATATCTTCAAAACAATGTTTTCCCGTAGTGAATTTGAATAACGAAGACACAAACAATAGATTGCACGATTTATTGCCTGGCACATTTTGCTGCATCTCATAAGGTACGTACTGCAGAATTCACATAACATAAAGTGAAATAACTAGATAACGCCTTCAAGCTGAAATATACACATGTTCGCACAGTAATGTCGATTGTCTACCACGGTAATTTTAAACCGACTAACATGTCTTTCTGCTTGCACACAGTCGGCTTATGTAGGTTAATCACTACGGCTTCTTCAAACTTTAACAAGCGACTACTTTGTGTGTTGAACAACACACGGAAGGAACTGTCTCTCTCAATCACATGACCGCTATCGAGCACATGCCTCGCGATCGACGAAGCGAGAATGTTCCGGTGTGTCGGCCCACCTAGGCTACCATCGCCTGTGTGTAGTATCTTGTCAATCCAGTTAGGAATGTGTTCCAACAACCCTGCTGTGTAACTGCCGCTCTGTACTTCCGATGTAGGTTGCCTCGCACCTGCATGTACATTGGTAAATACAATTCTATTTGGTATACAAAGCTACAGGTTCTTTTACTGCTGAGGTGGGAATCGGTGTGGTTCTTACCTGTTAACTGGAGTTGCAGCACAGAATGTTCGGCCGACTGCTGTGATGAGCCAAGTCCTGAAGATGTTGCATTACGTTATCCCCTCGGAAGATTAGCTGGATGAATACCTTGAGTTTAGGGACTGTAGTTTCTTCTGATTTTGGTTTTTGCTGTTGATAGTGGCACTTTATAAATCTTGTAGAGTACCCATTCAGGTTTAAGGCATTCTTCAGAGTTTCAAATTCCTCTGTCAGTGTGTCCTGGGTGCATATAAGAATGTTGTGTGGACTCTGCTGCAATTATATCTATTGTTGCTTGTAACGGCATTTTAGTTTCAGCGATTAAAACCGTATCATCAGAGCATCACAGGTTGTTTACATTGTGCCCATTAACCCATGTTCCTAACATGGATCTTCTTCTTCTTCTCCCCCTCTTTCTTCTTCTACCCCTGATGCTTTTCTTCTTCTAGTGGAGCGTAGGCACTCAACAGACTTACACCAAGCTATTTGTAGACTTGTTCATGGGTGGTTTGATTTTGCAGCCAAAGCCCTTTGTGGTTGACGTAGATAGTCTCACGACATGCATGGTAGGTTACGGTGTTTCTAATTTTTGCTTGTCGTTTTGGCCCGGGTAACATACGGAAGTAGTTGTCATTGCACTGTATAAACTGAGAGATCAGGTGATAGTGAATAACACCTTGTTTAGTGTGTTGAAAAATTCCAAATTTGTACCAGTTCTTATTAATTGTTCCTAAATTCTTACCACCAATATCTACATTTGCATTTAATTATTTCTTCACAGTTCACCTTATCTTCTTCTTCTTTCGTTCGCCTGAAATATGTCTATAACTGCAATATTGTCTCTTGTATGAATCTAACAGCTTATCAAATGCTTTAGTGCAGTAACCGAAGCACACATGTATTAGGGACGTTCATTTGAAACCCGTTCCAATGGCTTTATTATAAAAGCATGAAAGAAACATTAACAGATGTGGTAGAAGTAAACAAAGCATTCATTTTGAATGAATTATGCACCATGGGTTGGTCAGAAGAAGTCGCCGTAGGCATTCAGGCAAGCATCGCATTGCTTAGATAGGCGGCGAATGCCGTCCGCAAAAAAGGATTATGATTGCTCACTGAACCAAGTGTTTACCGCATTTATTACGTCTGCATATGTGTGAAATCGTTGCCCCTTAAGAGCTTTTTTAGATGTCCGAAGAAATGAAAATCACATGATGACAAATCAAGACTATAGGCAGGATGTTGCAGAATTTCCCACTTCTTCCTTGCCAATGCTTCCTGCCCAATCTTTGCGACATGCGGACGAGCATTATCGTGCAACAAAATTACACCGAGAGAAAGCATGTCGGGTCGTTAATTCTTTATGGCTTTTTGCAGCTTGTCTAGTGTTTGCGAGTAGTGGGCAGAGTTGATGTTGACACCAGGTTCTTTATAGTTTGTCAGCTGTAGCCCTTGATGGTAAAAAAAAAAAAGAAAATGCGCTCAGCATAACCTTACCAGTGGAAACCTGTAACTTGAATTTTTTGGCTTTTGATGATCCATCATGCTTCCATTGCATGCTCTCTCTTTTGCTGCTCGGCTCAAAGTGGTGACACCATGATTCATCGCATGCCACTATGCAGAAGAGAAATGCATCACCTTCCACTCTGTAACGCAGCAAGTGGTTCAAACACAATCCCATGCGTTCCTCTTTTTTGGTGGTCAGTCAACATCCGTGGCATCCACTGTGAACACACCTTCCGATATTTCAGTTTCTTACGAACAACCTTTTGAATTGTCCCAATTGACACATCAAATTCTTTCGCTAGCGAACGTATGTTTCGACTACGGTTCATCTGTACTGCCGCATCAATTTTGGCGATGGTGTTTTCTATTGCAACAATATGCGTTTGACCCGGCCGTCGAAGATCTGTCGTGAACTGACGTCCTTTCCGAAACATTCGTGCCCATGCTCAGTCTGTCACTGTTGTCTTCGACACACATTTGTTACCGTACGTTGCCTGCATTCTTCGATGAATGTCCACTGGTCGACATTCTTCACATGAAAGAAACTGAATCATCGCTCTTTGAGTTTCTTTGGACGGATTTTGGATCAACCCGGCCATTTCCTCAACGGTCAGAAACAGAACCTATGCATCATGGGACGATAAGCACTTCCTCTTCTATTCATCGGTCAGTACTTATCACATGACTATGACAAAGTCACGTTCAGCGTACGCAATTCCGCGCGGTGCGGCACGAACGAATTTAAAATAAACGCCCCTTATATATAGTTGTTTATTTCAATCATTCTTTCTTTTAATGCTCCCTAGATGTATGTTTGTGCCTTTACTTTCTACAAATTCTCACTACACATCCCTAGTTTCTGGGTTTATTTTATTTCTTATTCTTTTTACTAAAATCCTCATCAGCATTCTAGTCACACGACTCATTAAAATAATTTGCGATGTTCTTCACAATCTAAACCATCGGATTTCATTGGCTGAGCAATGAAAATAGATATCAAAAGATCATAGGTATATCAACTGTTGCAGATGTTATGTAACTATGTGTTTATCACTTCTATACCCTGTTCCCAAGCAACATATTTATTTCTTCAACAGTTATGTTATGTGATCCCGGAAATTAATTTGTCTTTATGTGTTGTGTAGCATCTTCTCTTTCTCCTGTCAGTACTGCTGGCCCTTTACACTGGTCGGGAGTGTTATTTCTGTTCTGTATTCATTATATGCCATTCTCCGTGGCGAAGGTCTTACGGACGCGATTTATAAGCCCGCTTACCCGCGTTCTAAACACAGCTGCGACCGATTTGGCAGCAGACCGCGTTGCGCTGGGTTTTAACGAGTTGGTATGGGAGCCGGTCGATCAGAAAGCAATGGCAAACCACTGAACGTAAAGTTGCCAAGACACCAACAACAACAGTAAAATGATGGTGTTGACAGCGATGTTCTGTAAAAAGGATATGATAAA